>VDFB02386956.1:0-41981 GCA_007258455.2 Sequoia sempervirens
TTTAAATGTGTGGGAAATTGATCATAACATGTACAGAGATTTAAAGAGGTAAAACCCATGGATTGAATGGGGTTATTATAGATGTCAATAACTCAATACTAGTATTCAAATGGTTAAAATCCTTGTCAAGATATATTTATTACTCCTAATGTTAAAACACCACCAAGATGTAAATTGTCATAAACATTTCGTGTTAGTATGAGAGGTTCATAAAGAAAGAATTTGTTAATAGACCTAAGACATAAGGGAGTCATATTACAACAATTGATCCTTCAACTACCCTAATCAGGTTGTTGGGAAAGATATGTTTGACAGTTAAAATAGTTATGCAATTTCCTTGTCGAATTCTCATAGCAGCAATTCAAATTGTTGGTGGAGCAGTAAAGAGTGACCTAAAAAAGATGGTTGAAAGGGAGAAATAAAGTCTTTGACTTGGGATAATAAAGTTGAAATGATTGTCCAAAAGGGTAAAATAAGCTCTTTCCTGGCTTGGGAAAATTAAATCCATGAATTGAAATTGTAAATACAACATGATTGCACATAATGCCTCTATGCACACTAAAAATTAGGCTCAGGTTCATTATTTGATGTTCTAAATCATGGAGAAATGGACCGGGTTTGTAATCTTAAAGAAAAAGCAAGGAAAATGGAGGGTTTGAAGCCCGACCAACTTTTCTTTATTGGGAAAAAAGACAAAAATGAATACTATTAGGGGTCTTCTCCACAACTATCTAGTGACAGAGCTTCAACAACAATGCACATAGATTTAGGGAAAGAATAGTATCTTCCATAGACAAGGAATTGTAATGCTTATGATACAACAAAGGAGAGTCATAACTTTGTACTTATCTATAATTGGCAGATTGAATGGGAAAGCAGTCTTTTGATGCAAAGTTTTTGACCCAAGTGGGAATCGCTATTGTAAATTTTGTGTCATGTTTTTCACTCTAAAATGTATGGAAATTTGATTTTAGTCATAGTTCTGAATTCATTTGAGCCAATATAAGTGAATTCAATACTTTGACACTAATTTGGACATCAAGATTTTTGGTTCTAGTACACCGAGCATGTGTTTTAGCAATTGAGAATTGCAAATGATAGGAAGGACATAGGTTGCAGTCCTAACTGCAATATACATCAAATTTTAGCCTTATGTACATTGGGTGCCAATAATATGTATTGGATTAGCACCAACATAAATCTTAAACATGTTAAATACCTGAAGAAAATCTTGAATTTTAGCATGTTTGATTCTATGGTTTTAAAAAATGAAACAAGGATAGCATAAAATTAAATACAGTCAACAAAAGGAAAAGACTTTTTTATAAACACTTATATAAGCTTTGGCAAAGATTTTGAAGATTTTGAGTTGAGGGAGATAAATAGTAATTTTTTTCCCAAAAAAATACATGAAAAATATGGACTTTGGATTAACAAGGCATTATATCCCACACCCAGTTCCCAACACACAAATAAATTTTCTCTTTGCTCAATAGGAAACATTAGCCTCCTATTATAAAGGTTAGGACCAATATTTCCCAACTATAGAACAATTGATCTGGTTGACAAAAAGCAGCCCCCCCCCCCTCCCACTCCCCCTCTCTAAGTCACCACTCTCCCCTCCACTCACCACTCTCCCTCATTCGCCACTCTTTCAACACTAGTGGTTTCAAGCCAAGGAGAATCGATGTGATCCATTAAATATGGCATAGAGACTTCAAGGTGCATCATGTGCAAAATGAATTAAATGTGTAAGAAATATTTCAAATGTTGGCTTTCATAGGATGCATAGAAGCAACCAATCATGGAAAATAACAAGTAAGGAAATGAAAATTAAATGACAACATCCAATGAAGAATGACCAGCCATAGAGAATGATGCAAATAATTATAAATATGAGCACAATGTCTAATGTCTCTTTATTTTACCATGGAAATAATTTTAAATAGGTTGTCCAATAATGGGGAGAGGGAAAAGTATTGCAAATGTTTCCCTAATGTTTTGTCTATTTTTTCAAGGAATAACACATAAACCTAGAACTGGATGTGTTTTGTTCCTTCTATGTCATCCTATGAAAGCCACCATTTCAGACATTGCTTAGACATTTAATTTGTTCTGCACATGTTGCACCTTGAAGTTCTTGGTAAGTAGGTGGCATTGTTGAAAGTAGTATGTGTGGCTTCCTTTTGCTACCACATTTTGCATACATGGATTAAATCACAAACAACACTTTCCATAGATAAACTATTTGGTGAAATGCTTAGGCAGACATGTATGAAAAATGTGGTAGCATAGACAACGCATTGTATTTTTTAAGGAATGTGCTCTCATGGAATGACATAATAAGAAAATGCATGTATGGAAGAATCTATAGCATAGACAAGGTAGCAAACTATTTCATAAATTGCTTCAAAGGAATTTGGTCCCATGGTGTTGGAATGCTATATGGATTGTCATAGCATTCCATCACCATGAGGCTACATTTCTTTGAGACATATTTCCAAACAGATCGATGCCTTCTCCATGGATTCTCATGGTGATGAGATGCTATATGGATTGTCATAGCATTCCATTACCATGAGGCCACATTTCTCCAAGGAATTGTTCCTAAAAATTCAATACCTTATCCATGGGTTTTCATGGAATTCCAACAACATCAAACCACATTTCTTTGAGACATTTTTTGGAAAAGTTCAATGCCTTGTCTATACTATTGCTTACCAAACCTCTAAGACAACCATATATTGTTGAGAGTTTTAGGTTTGTAAAATGGTCAAGCTGAAGACATTTAGAATAAAACTATTGAAATTAAAGTCTTCCTTTTTCAAATAATCATACTCAAAAACATAGGTCAAAATCAAAGACAAGCCTAAATAAGATGCATAATGAAAGAAAATAAAAGACAAAGTAGTTCCTATGCTTTGTCAAAAATTTCAATAGTTCTCTTCTAAATGCCTTCAACTTGATCATTTGACAAACCTAAAACTCTAAACAACATATGGTGATCTCAGAGATGTACCAAGCAATAGTGAATTTTTCCAATTAAGAAAAGAGCAATTTTTTTGTGCAACCGAGTGCAGGATTTAATGCAATGTTAATCCAAAGTTCTACTTTTCCCTTTATTTTGCAGGGAAGAAAATTACTATTTATCTTCGTCTGCATTGGCGAGTGCCTAATTTCCTAGCAGTTTACATTTTAGAGCAAATATAATTATTTTCCTCTCTCTGAATCTAAGAGTATAGCTATGATGCCAAAATAAGTTGGTGAAAGATGGATGGGCTTGGTTTTATTGCGTAAATAAAAGTTTACTAGCTCTTTGCAAAAAATAAATGCCTAATGTCTTGCATCGTGACTCGACCTTTCCTTCTATTTTTAATATTTTCTATAGCAATTGATTTCTGGTTTAATCTCATAATTGAATTTTTGACCCAATTTCTTTGTTTTCTAAGTTTCATTTCCTCATTTTCTATGCAAATTGTAAATATAAACCAACATTTGGTTCAAATTAAACACCAAAAACTCCACTTCCATAAGTTCCTAGATTATAGAGAAGGGGGGACTCTAGTGTGTAGGAGTATTTTACAATGTAAGTTATTATTTTTAATGAGATGAAGTTTTTATCTGGTGAATATTGGTGAGTCTGAGGGACTGGTTGAGCATATAATATTTTTGGATGAAAGCTCAAAAACTATTTTCATATCAATGTTATGAGCTCAAAATGTCAAAATAGACTCGAAAACAATATGTATCTAATAATACCTTATCCCATAGCAAAAATATAGAAGCACAATAGAAGAATAGAAGATAATTTTCCATTGATCTATTATGAGATTTTAAAGTAGAAATAGTAATGTCACCATTCGGTAGGGTTTCACCATTCAACCATCTTTGAGGGATTAACTCCATGGTTACCGTTAGGGAAATACAAGTGCCCCACAAAATGATAATGATGTCGCATGGGACTGTGGTAAATAGTTTTAGCTTAATAAGACTTTGCTAGACTAAGTCCATAGCCTAGTAGCACTAAGATGACTCAACTTCTTACGAGCATACCAAAAATGTAACTCAATTGACCCAATTCAGGGTTATGTGCACAAAGTTTCTAATGTTCTACGATTTCAATTAAGATATAGTAATATGAATGATGGATAAGGGGTACAACAATAGACATTTTGTAGTAATCAATAACTACTATCGTCCCTTATAGTGCACCATAATAAGATTGAATAAAAAATAGGACATTGTGATATGGTGAATATAGACAGAGAGTAAACTACTTTCATCACAAAGCAGCATAGAAACTTCATCTAGTAGGAAGTGTTTATTAAATATTTCATTCTACCAAAGGCTGGTTGCAGCATAGTGTCCTTGAAAATCAAGCTACCAATACTGAAGTGGTTGTTCCAAAACCCCAAAAGATATCCTTAAAGCGTTGAGTGGGAGCCAAAGAAAATATGAAAAGAAATAAGTAAGCTTCCTATTTATGTTAAGTTGAAAGTGTAGGAAGGTGAAATGTATGAAGCATCATTTATTCAATCACTTATTATATCTAAAAAAACCACCCCTAGCATTGCCCTTGTTATTGCTAGAATTTGTAGCTTCAAAATAGATAGATGTAAAATGCTTATTTCCTATTTTTCAAAGCTAAATCTGCGATACTCGACTAACTTCGTAGTTTACAGGTTGCCATGCAAGAATTAATTTTCTAAAAATGAGTTTCGGGAACGCAATCAGATTCGAGACATTTTCTTTCAAAATCTTCATAAAAATAAGTTTCGATAGAGAAATTGTAAAGAAAATATGATGATTGGAGGTTTTTTCTTGAGATTTTTATGGAAACAGGTTTCAGGTAAGAAATTCGGTAGAAAATAATATGAATCAAAAACTAAATTCAAAACGAAGTCATATTTGAAGACTCAAAGAGAAAGATTTTAACACACCATTTGTAAATTCAAAGAAAGTTTTTGAAACAGATTGTTATTTTATGTAAGGTACCTTCTTTAAGGCACCTGTAGAGCATTTTGTCAAAAAAAATTAGGCAAATTGGATCATCATCAACCACTAGAACTCACAACCCTGTAGGGAATTGATTGGCAATACCACTTTCTGAATTAGAATGCCCTTTTCCTTAAATCCTCTCATTTTCCCATCTATTATCAAATGACTTTTCAAACGAAGAAAAGAAAAAGTGGGCATCAATAAAACCTATAAATCCTAAAATTCTAAAAGGCCATTTATTTGAGATTTGTGATTTCTTGCTTCTCTCTCTTTCACCATCCAACATAGCATATATGCTATAACTATTAAGTATTTAACAAAGGAATGAAGAGGTAATAATCATAGTACATATATGATACTAGATAATGAGAGAGAAATAGACAGGAGACTACAAAACTCTTCTACAACTCATATGGCATCCCATGTATTGCAAAAATGGAACAAGTTAAAAGGTTACAATAGGGCCGACAATTGCATAACTTGAAAGCCCTAAATTTGAAAGGGAAGTAGGAACCCAAAACAAAAAATGCAAAATTTTACCATCAAATGGTCACTGCCCTAGACAACAAGTCTAAAACCTGCTCCAAATCCTAGATCTAGTCAAGCCAAGGCACATGAATGCTAGACGGTCGTTCTTGGCATGGGCGTACAGGCTTTAGAAGCAGGTTTCCTCCGGATGTGTGCTCAATGAAACAAAAAGACAGTCACTATACTTGCCATGAACAATGCCACCTAATGGGAAGAATGCCACCTGCTCAGACACCATGTAGCATGCCCCTGTGCAAAATGTGCATGCATGAACCAGCCACACACCCATTTCCAGCTCCATGTGGCCTTCCTTGAAAAAACAATAAAACATTAGGGAAACAAGTGTAATACTTTGCCCTCTCTAGATGATTGCACAGTCTGTTTAAAATTTTTGCTTTAAAATATAAACCCCCAGAGAATTACACACCCACCAATGCAGATGAAGATAAATAGTAATTTTCTTTCCGACAAAATAAATGTAAAATGAAAACTTAGGATTAACATCGCATTATATCCGGCGCTTGGTTCCCAATGCACAAATATACTTGCTCTTTACTCAATCAAAAACATTAGTCTCCTGGTATAAAGGCAGGGACTAAAAATAGCGTATCTTTTAGTTCCATCCTTTGCATGCGAAAGAGGCCATGTGATGTGAAAGAAATATAATTATTTTCCTATAGAGTAGTGAAAACATCTTCTAGTTTATTATGATAGAAAATGGAATTCCAGCGATGTAAGAAATGATATAAGCGGAACATGTCAAATGAAAACAGCATTTAGTTTATTATGACATGAAATGGCATTTCAGACATGAAAAGAACCGAATAAAGAAGAATTATACCCCACGAAAGCGAATATTTAGACTTGAAAATATTTGTGGCCTCATATGTAAAAATCGTTATGCGAGATATTCGGCTGGTCTTAATTATAGTGCACTTACTGTTAAACACTACAAATTACAGATGCTAAGTGATGTCTAGTGTGTAATTAGTCTTGAAAACTGCTTGTATAAACTCATTTGCTCTTTCTCTCGGAGACACGGCATTAGTGAAGAAGAAAAATGGAGTGTTCTAAGCTGTTGGGCGCTGTGATTTTCATATGTTTTAGTATTCCCATGATGGCATCTTCTTCGGATAGAAAGTTTAATGCTGGTTCCACATTGAGAGTGAATTTGACGCGCAGATCAAAGGGAGAGTTCAGTTTAACTGAGCGATTACGTGGGGCGGTCGATCGAAGTAAGAAACGAATGAATATGATAGAAGCATTTGTAAAGCAGCAGATAGCTGGGCAATTAGATGCTGAAACGCCCATTCACGTGGGAGATGGAGAATTTGTAATGAGCGTTGCAGTGGGAACGCCCTCGGTGAGTTTCGAAGCGATTGTGGACACGGGAAGTGATCTGATTTGGACTCAGTGCATGCCTTGCCAGGACTGCTTCGCTCAATCTACGCCAATCTTCGACCCCTCCAAATCGTCTACCTATTCCACAGTTCCCTGCACTAACTCTCTTTGCGATGCTCTGGAGAATTATAAAACTGGATGCAATCCAGATTGTACCTATCATTATACGTATGGCGATGGTTCAATGACCATTGGTGACCTGGCTTACGAGTCATTCTCCATTGGCAGCGGCAGCGACAGCATGGTTCCAGGCATTGCTTTTGGATGCGGCCATGATAACGGAGGACAAGGATTCTCCTCTCAAATCGGCGGTTTGGTGGGATTAGGAAGAGGTCCTCTCTCACTCATCTCACAGTTAGGCTCCAAGGTAGACAACAAATTCTCTTACTGTCTCTTGTCCATCACCGACTCTTCTTCACAAACCAGCCCTCTCATATTCGGTGAGGGTGCTTCCTTGAGCGGAGCGAAAACGATTCCACTCATTAAAAATAGTGTCATACCCACTTTCTGGTATATTCCTGTTACAGGAATCACCCTCAATGGCAAGGCTGTAGATATTCCTGCTGGGACTTTTGATCTACAATCGAACGGTGACGGAGGCATGATCATCGATTCTGGAACCACTTTTACCCAGCTAAACCAGGCTGCCTACTGTCCTCTCTTGGACGCAATTAAGTCTGCTATTGATCTTACTCCTGCAGATGGCTCTTCCGTGGGGCTGGATCTGTGTTATCAGACATAATTTCAGCTCACCTTGCCTTCCTTCGCTTTCAACTTCAAAGGCAGCGTGGATTACGAGCTTCCTGCAGAGAACTTTTTCATTCGGGCATCTGAAAGTCTCTTATGCCTCGCCATGTCGAGTACATCAGAAAATCCTTCCATCTTAGGAAACATACAACAGCAGAACTTCCATATCTTTTACGACAATGCTCAGAACACACTCTCCCTTGTGCCCTCTAAATATGATTCTCTCTAAATATTCATCACCCTCTTCTACTTCTGCCATTTCCTCTTCCTGTGTTTCTGTCATAGTCATTTTCTTTCAAGTTCGAATACAATGGGTAGTTCCGTCTCCTATGTATGGTTCCTGCACTGCCTCATATAATATGTGATCTCGTCTCTGCACTGCCTAATATATTATGTGATCTTCTCTTCTATGTATGTTTTCTCTACTGTCTAATATATTATGCGATCTTGTCCCTTGTCGTCTATGTATGTTTTCTGTACTGGTTAATATAATATATGATCTTCTTTTTTTTTTATGTATGTTCCCTGTAGTGACTACAATAATATGTGATCTAATCTCCTACGTATGTTTCTTACAGTGTCTAAAATATTCTGATATCCTATATATATTTCCTGCACTGCCTAATATACAAGAAATCACAAGTCTTTGTACTTTTATCATTTGAATGATCTGATATCGTTCATACTCTCCATTTTACATACAGCACTCTAATACAATAAATAGTTTCTTTTATGTAAAGCTAATACATGTTAAATCCAATCTAATACATACGTTTGAATTAAATGTTCAGTACTAACATTCGTTTGAATTGAATACTAATAAGATTCAGTGAATACTAATGTTCAGTAAATCAGTACTAACATACGTTTGCCTCTGGTAACGTAATTTCAGACTTCTGATGTTTTTGAATAATTTTAGGCCGGACTCAAATAACTCTTACAGGGAGCACTGATCGTTTTGGCAAGCTGTTACAGCATTTAACTTACTCTTTGGTTGTAGGTCAGAGTTGGTCGTGTTAAATAATGCAAATAATTAATCGATAAAGTTAAGGTCTAATTTAGATAACTTTTTTAACGAAAATATACCAATTATGAATGCAAAATACAATGTTTTATACTGAATCTTTACTTAAAGGGAATTAACTGTGTTTTTATTTCTTTCGAGAATTGTTCGATTCATTATTATTTTATTGGATTTGATTTTCATTGAATAAGAGCATAACTCTTTTGAAGAAAACCATGATCTTGTTATAGAAAAACCTACAAAACAATATTTGAAATGACAATTGCTCTTTACATTATGTAAGGTTTTAATTAATGTGATACAGTTTGATTATATCAAGATGACTAATAAAGACACGAATAGCTCTTGATTGTATTGAACAGTAAAATGTTTGATTATATGAAGCAGATACAAAAACACTTATCTATCTGCTCCAGATTTAAAAGTTCCAAAAAACCCAACATAAGGTGTGTAATGCCGAAACAATTGACTCTGAAAGAAATATCCTCTCTGATATAGTTGCTTACGTATGCAGAAAGAAAATAAGATGCAAAAATGTCTTTTTGCATGGAAAACGCCGACAAAACCCTCTTGATCAAATTTCTCTAGAAAATCATAAGCAAGAACCTGTTTTTATGGGCCAAAATCAAATACCAATTACTGATTTTCTAGATATATATCAAGTGGTTTCTGTAGTAGCTTCCCACGTGAAAAAACATTTCCGCAGTTGATTTGTTTCTTGTGCATGTTGATCCACTGCATCACAAATTCTAAAACTTTCCAAATGGATTTGTTCTATTTCTTTTAGAAATTCCTTTAGTCTTCTTCTATATAGAATCTAAAATCATGTCGGTAAGATTTGTTACTATGGCAATAGTAACAGAATTATAGTAAAAAATGTCTAACTTTGTAAGTTAACAAAACAGGTTATGCAGATTCTAAGCAATCAACACAAGAGAAGACTTGAACAATAGATAAAAACCAATAGCATAATTTGGTCATTGATGAAAAAGACATTTGAGAATTTGACATATGCAAGTCATAAAAACATGGGTCTGCATACAATATTTAAAGTCAACAGGCTATGGAATTTATGAAACTGTGTGCAAGCGACTTAAATAGAATGGTGTACAATTGAATTTGCTAGGTACAAAAAAATAAAATAGACAATGCATAATAAATGTGATCCAATACACATACAAAAACCATATGTGATTGATTTAATAAAATACTAAATAGCTTGGCAATTTCAATATGACTATCTTTATACAGATTTCCAAAAATATTTTTTGCAAACACTAAAAGAAAACATTTATAACATCATAAAATGCAATGATAATGCATGGAGTACATAAACTTTAGAAACTTCCATAAAAAATTTCAGAGAATAGAACCACTTTCAAACATTAATCAATGAGAATTCCTTAAAAAAATCCTTCTTTCTAGAAACTATATTAACTAATATAGTACTATCGACAAATAAAAACTTAGATAATTTATCTTTCTAGAGCATACTTTCAATAAAATGTGCTAACATATTTTTCTCTGTGAGTAAACAAAATTCTAGAAAAAATATTCACTTCTAGAAATCCATTGATCAAAATATGCAAATCAGTAGAATGTTAAGAACTAGAACAACACTAAATGTAATAGACTTTACAAGTGAGTTACTTTCAAGATACATGTAATTAAATTACATAGATACAAGTACAACAAAAATATGATGTAGAATAAATGTGATTTAATGTGCAAATACAAACCCCATCTATTATTGATAAAATAAAGTATAGCTCAAATATACTTCTATACTTTCTCTTATAACCTAGTTGTTCTTTACAAAAAAATTGTCTTAGATTATGTAGTTGTGACATATGTGTTATTAATAACTAGAGAGACTCAACTAGGTAGAAAATTGAAAAACCTTTCTTAGACATTAGCTAAATAGGGACACTAACATTTTAGTTTTTGGATATAACCCTTGTAATTCTAGAACACCATTTAAAAATTCAAGGCCTAGATCAAACTCAACATCATGCAACCCATAATGTAGATAAGCTATAATAGTTCTCAACAAAGAAGCATTGAGAAGCGTTTTGATATAGATATGGGTCCTATTTAACCTGTGGAATGGTATTCCTTCACTTCTTTCCTTTGTGGAAGTGTTTGGTGCCAACCTATTTGGTATTGCATGTTTGAGGTGCATACAATTAGTTAAGGCTGACCTAATTAAGATTGTTTTAGATCGTAGATGGTATAAATGCAAGGTGAGTTATTGGAGATTTTGAGAAAGAGTGTGTGGTTTGTGAAATATGTGAATGTGTTCAAGTGTGGTGATTTAAGTGTGAGCCTAAATGCTTATGACTTCTAGATGTAGTGAGTAGAATGTGTCTATATTTCAGTATGTTAAATGAGTTTCTTATGCTTCAGTGGAGCTATACCTTCAGCATAAGTCAGATGCATTGTTATTAGTTCATATTTGGTAGTGATCCACCTCTTTATCATATTCTTCTTTCATCTGGCTAGTGAGTCCTTCTGGCAGTGAGTCTTTCTTTATTTTCTAGGCAGTGAGCCTAATTGCATTTAGTGTTTCAATTCATATATATGTGACCAAATCATGACTATGGTTTTTCCCTTCTTGAGTTTTCCATGTAAATTTGGTGTTCTTATGTGTTTGGATGTGTTTGCATTATTGTTTCATATGTTTACATTATGTTAATGCATGATAAGGATTTGAAAAGATATTTTAGAGATTGAATGTGTCAAAGTATACAATTGATTCACCCCCCTATAAATTCTTCTATGCATCTAACAAAATGCATCATAGTCATGGTTCCTAGGTGTAGTAATAGAAAAAGTAAGCCTTTTCCTTGCTTGTTTGAATAATTGACATTAAATTTGAACTAATGATGTCTTGGAGTGGTGTTGTAATGTGTTGTACACATTCACATTGTTCTAAGACCTTTATTTAACTAAAGCATACCTTAATTGATCCTTTGCAAGGATGTTGTAAAGTGTTGTAACACACTTTAACAATTTTCTAAGATGTATTTGCTTAATTAAGCCTAATGGGCCCCTTTCTAAATAAAATGTACATAATGTGTACCTTGTTTAAGCATTGTAAAGTATTTTAAAACACTTTCACACTTATCTAGGTGGTCTTAATTAATTGTTGTTAATTGGAGTTATTAACCCCTTTTTTATTCAAATTTAGGCCTTGATTTTGACACCTCCCAAAGATCTATCCTAAAAATCATAATTAAATTAACAAAATATTTCATTGGGATAAGTTTGGTTCTGGTGAGTTGAGCGAGGACCTATTCACCCTTGATGGCGAATGGGTCCTCCCTTAATAGGGCCCCCCTTTCTCAGTTGATCTAGAATAGGTTTTTAGCCTTCTTTTAGTCCCCCAAAGCTTGGTCCTCGAAAATTAGCTAGGACCCATTCACCCAAGATGGCGAATGGGTCCTCTCTTAATAAGACCCCCCTTTTTGAATTTTATTCTAAAGGGAATTTAACTATATTTCTTTCCAGATCTAGTGTCGGCCTTAGTTCTTTGAATTTCCAGGTTAATCTCCTAATTTAGTATAAATAAGGGGTTAATTCACATTGCTTTTACCTAGCCTTTCAAGCACTAAAGCAATATAGCAAATTGGATTTCACAAGAGTATTTTAAGAGCATTCATAAGGAATTTCAACATAGATTTCAAGATTTTATTGCAGGAATTCAAAGATCATATCATCATTTCAAGGGTTTAGTGCATGCATTCATGTTGTTGAGCAAAAGAGGTGGATGCAGCATTGAAGATCTACTTACAACTATTGTTCACATCATTTCCAAAGATCCTAGATCTACATTCTTCATGGCCACTACATGATAGTTTTCAGATTTATTTCACAAGACATCATCCAAGGTGATATCATTTACATTATTTCATTCTCATGCTTCAATTTGTTCATTTCATCATTTGGTTTAATTACCTACAAGGGGTTTGACTGAGGCAAACCTCCATTCACTAAAAAAACAACAAGTTTTTCTACCCTTGAGTGTGTGATTATAAATTTATAGGTTGAAGATCAAGTTGAGCAATATTTGGAGCAAAATTTTCAAAGTTGACAAGTTGTTAAAGTTGTCATTCAAAGTGCAAGACCACAGAAAGAGCTCTACAAAATTGTATGCAGGCT
Organism: Sequoia sempervirens; assembly: GCA_007258455.2. NCBI lineage: Eukaryota > Viridiplantae > Streptophyta > Pinopsida > Cupressales > Cupressaceae > Sequoia > Sequoia sempervirens. Next base: position 12,860 of record VDFB02386956.1, read on the forward strand.
TCTAGAACTTGATAACAAGGAATTCAAGAGGGAAAACATCAAGGAACATGATCCTAAAATCGGTTTTCTTAAACCCTTAAAGGACTCATTTGCCACTGAAGGCGAATAAGTCCTCCATAGCTCAAAAACAACAACTTTTTGCCCAAGTACACAAATTTTTATGCTCTAAAAACATCCCCTATATTTTCTAGAATAGTTAGGTTTCATTTTTGGTTGTTATTAGCATTTTATTTTACATAATTTTAGGTGTTTAGGGCCTCGGAAAAATAAGTGTTCCATCACTTTGTTGATTCATTTCGTGGACCGTATTTTTCCCCTATACAACTTTGGTGAACCCGACTCATTCAACATTGTAATTTTTTTATTTTTGGAGTCTTTCATTGCATCTTAAGTTAAAATATTGCATTCATTACATTTAAATTTGTATTGAATTAGGGTTTCTTCTTTTTCATTGAAATCTTGCATATCATACAGGGTTTAGATTTGCATTGTTTTCCACTTCTTAAATCTGAAAATTACAAAAAAAAAATAGTCATTTTGCATCTCAGTTAGATTTCATTCAATTGCATTTGAAAATAAAACCAAAATTGCATTTCATCTTTTCATTACATTTTTGCATTGAATTTTTGGAAAATCTAAAGCTACATTTGACTGTATCAAACTTGGAACTAAAAGATATAATTGAGAGCTTGCAAATCGTTAAAAAATAGTTTAAAAAAACCTAACCAGGACCTATTTGCATTTACTGGCCAGTGAATAAGTCCCTAATCAGGTCTGATATGAACCTTTTGGCAACTAAAAAAGCATCAAAATTCACTCTGAAATCCAAGGAAAAATCTCAAAAACATCAAAATTTTAGGTGTTTAGGGCCTTGGAAAAATAAGTGTTCCATCACTTTGTTGATTCATTTGGTGGACCCTATTTTTCCCCTATACAACTTTGGTGAACCCGACTCATTCAACATTGCAATTTTTTGATTTTTGGAGTCTTTCATTGCATCTTAAGTTAAAATATTGCATTCATTACATTTAAATTTGGATTGAATTAGGGTTTCTTCTTTTTCATTGAAATCTTGCATATCATATAGGGTTTAGATTTGCATTGTTTTCCACTTCTTAAATCTGAAAATTACAACAAAAAAAATTAGTCATTTTGCATCTCATTTAGGTTTCATTCAATTGCATTTGAAAATAAAACCAAAATTGCATTTCAACCTAGGCCTTGCATTTCATCTTTTCATTACATTTTTGCATTGAATTTTTGGAAAATCTAAAGCTACATTTCACTGTATCAAACTTGGAACTGAAAGATATAATTGAGAGCTTGCAAATCGTTAAAAAATAGCTTTAAAATACCTAACTAGGACCTATTTGCATTTACTGACCAGTGAATAAGTCCCTGATTAGGTCTGATCTGAACCTTTTGGCAACTAAAAAGGCATCAAAATTCACTCTGAAATCCACAGAAAAATCTCAAAAACACCTAACCAGGACCTATTCGCCACTACTGGAAAGTGAATCCCTATTGGCTACAAATCTACATTTTCAAGACATTAAAATCTTAGTTTTTAGCTTCTGTTTCGTTTTGTTATCTTGTTGTTTTAGTTTCCTTATTTGTTGTTTCATCAATTTCATTGCGTTTAGCTTAAATTGCTTCAATTTAGTGCATTGTTAAAATCTCAAAATTGCATCAAAACATTCCATTTTCAGCTTATTGCATTGTGTAATCAGTAAATTACCATGTTTAGGTCTAAAATTTTGAAAATGGAGAACTATTTAGGCATTGTGTGGAAGTCCTTGCTCTCTTTGGTTGATGTTTCATATTTTTTAGGGCAATGACCCTAATGAAATTGAAATCACTCATGATCACACAACTGCTAATGGATGTACTCCTCATGATGTTGGCATCATTGGATAAGATGATGCCAGTATGAATGAATTCATAAATGATTTCCTTAACAACCTTGAGTTCAATGCATCCTGTTATCCTTCAATGAAAAAAACTACACAACTCGAGATGTTTGATCATTTACATCCGAAAATTGAATCACAAGTGAACCTAAGTTCCCTACCATAGGTTAACCCAACACCTCTAAACAAGCAAAGATTCAACCATCCTATGTCAACAAAGTAACCAACATGTATCAATCAACCTTGAAGATACATATGGAAAAGCATTCATGATCTTACACAAACAAGGATGTGATACAACAAGTGAACATAAATTTCATCAACTCCTTGAGAAAATTCCAACTGAAGAAACCAAAGCAATAGGATATCAAGATCCCCCTCTCAACATAAATGCTCCTAAAGAATACCTAAGGCTTTGTAGTGATGGTATAGTTGTCTTAGATCCCCAGGCTCCTGATATAGATGTCCTCCTTCCTAAAGAGCAACCTGTACCTTTAAAGGCTAAGGATAACAAAGAAAAGATCATCTTAGGACCTCCTACCCTAATCCCATCTAGAGAAGTTGGTGAATCTAGCAAGTGTAAGAGGCGCTACAAGATATAGAAACTAAAGTTCCCTTGTCCACCCTCTGAAAGTGAAAGGAAACTACAACTACTTCTATACAAAGAACTTATAAGATTACCACCAATGAAGGACAAGCTAATACTATATCCTAAAGATGCAAATGTTGCACACTGCTAATACAATAGAACTCTTAGACATAGTATCAATGAGTATCGTGCATTCAAATTAGTATTGAGCAAATTTTACTTCAATGGAAATAATTTCCATCGAGTCATTGCATAACATACCTGTTGATGGTCAATTTAACACAATAATGTTAAACATAATTCTACCCTATTTCTCCTAAAAAAGAAAGATAACCTAAAGAAATTTATCTTCCAAGGTCTTTGTAGTTGGTTCTCAACTGTGTTGGTGTGATTCAGTGGCCAATGCAACTATAATATTCAAGGGGCTTGCTAGTAAAAAGGAATACAAACTGCATCATATAAATTAATCTACGTTTGGGGGGTGTAAATAAATAGAAAAAGATAGAACAAGGCTTTAGAACAACAAAATATGAATATAAATCTCTTTACATCGAGAAATGTATCTTAACAATGAGTGTTTCCTCAACTAACCAAAACTATAAAATGATACAATCCATAGCATGACCTATACTATTGCATACATTCATAGTGAAAACTCAATAACCATAACCATTCATCAAAGCTTCATTTCAAAATCAAAACACATCACCAACTCATTGCTAAAATTAATAGATCAATAGATATAAATAAATTCCATTCATAGATAACTCAATGAAATAGTCTCAGATCCATATTCTTCTATTGATTTGCATCAAATAAGAAACAATTATGCACAAAAAAACCCACTGGCATACGAATGAATATGATTCATTGACATCATCACTAAGACTAAAACTTGAAAGTAACATCTAACTGTATTAAAAACTATAAAACTTTCTAAGTGTCTTTGCATAAAAGATGTAAAAAGAGTTTCTGAAATTGTAAAAATATCTAACTTTCTCCTTAGGCTGCTAATCCTTCTTCAATTAGTCGACCTTTACAAAATGGAGAGAAAAATTACATATAGACCAGCCCTGACACTAATTCCTCCATTCAAAAGAATGAGATCCACAAATTTAGGGAACCACTGGAGCTGCTCGAGATGACTGCCCTGCTGATCTTTAGTTCGCTTGTTGACGAATCCATTGTCAAAATCTGACGTACAAAGGAGGAAGGTAGAACTGTTGGGATTCTTCAATTAAGGTTATGTCAAGATCCTACAAAATAGGGGAGAAAGAGAGAGTTTTCCAAACGATCATATCATTAGGTGTCCTATCAATAACTGATCATTCCACTGCCTCCTCATTCCTACGTATTTTTCTCAAGAAGGTACTCATCATAGCTGGTGAACACCTATTGGAGTATGTTTGCATTAGTCCCATCTACCCAATCATCTTAAAATTTGATTCTTTTCAATTCTGCAGAGCCAAACTCTTGCATATCTTTCAATTTAATTAACTCCCTCCTAGCAGCCTTCACTTTATTCTTGATATCCATGAGTCTATCAAGCAACAATTCATAACCATCCTTCTCTTTCTTCATCACCTCCTCAAACCTATTATTCTACCTTTCCTTTAATTTCTCAAGAGGAAGACCTTCCTTCACACAGATATCTACATTAACCAAAATGGCAATCACTGCTTCCAATTCATCAATCTACTCATTCAGATCTTTAAGTACTAGCTTGTTGAACTTCATTTCTATGTTCATAAATGAACGTGGATTTGAACCTGATAATGTTGATTGTCTTTTCTATGAAATCCACATTATCCTCATCGAGGATAGACTGTTCCAAGAGATTTTTCTTTGGCAACTTGTTGATTTCTTTCAACTTCTTTATATGCTCTTTATACTCATCCTCTTGTTTCCTGAAGACTTCAGCATGTGAATTCATGTCCTCAACCAACTCCAATGCACTCTCATGTGTCCTATAACCATCAACAAGCAACTCATTAACCTCTTGGTTCAACTGATCTATCCATCTATCAAGCATTCCAACCTTACTCCTCATTTGCACAAGATCATCGACCTCCTTCTTACTCAACAAAACTGGTGTTTCATGAGCAACAGATAGATAGGAAACAGGGGTAGATACATCCTTTAGGAACCTATGCAGTTGGTTTAATTGAGCCTTAACCTCATCTTTTCTTTGTTTGTCCTTTATCATCCTGGATTTGGTGGAGGATGCCACTATCTCAATAAGGTTCATTTGATGATTTCTTGTTGGTTTCCCCAAATTAACCATACCCAACTGATAATCAGTTAATTGCATATCTTTCTTATCCTTTTCCACCATCAGAATGACACATTCAGCTATGATTTCACCTGTATCTATTAGCTTTGTGGAATGAAGGACCCTAGCCTTTTTCTTGGGCCTCTCTTTCTCTATTTCTTTCATCATGTCTTCCCAATTCAAGGGCTGAGGTTAGACTATTTTTTTCCTTTCTAGGTTGAGTTTCAACCATGTTAGTGTAGTAGGAGTTATCGCTTGTGTAGAAGAAGTCGCAGGAGAAATAGGTTTCAAAACTGCTGCCCTAAGCTAAGAGTCAACCTCTTGTTGTTTCTCCTTCTCTGCTCTTTCCTTAGCTAATCTTTCAACCTCAACTTTGTCTTTTTGCTCTTGCACCCTTTTAGCTTCTAGCTCCTTTTGCAAAAAGTTCTTCTTCTAACATCCTCTCCTCTAACATTTGAGCCCTTTGTCTTTCAAGATCTCTAACTCTATCCCATACTTTCTTAGACTCTTTCTCATGTTTAGTAGGTGCTTCTTCCTCCTTTTCTCTCAACAAACATTCTTCCTCTTCCCTCCTCTTGTGAGCTTCCTCAACTGCTCTAAATTTGGCCTCAAGGGCCTCTCTGTCTCTCCTTTATTGATATTTCTCTTCCTTAAGCTCATGAACCTTCTGTAACATAGCTAACTTATCCCTTTCTTCTTTAGTCTTCAATTCTTGTTCTTTTTGTTGCTGCAGCAAATCTTCCTTTTCCTTTTGTTTATTTAGTAGCTCTTCTTCTTTAGCTTTAGCTTCAAATTCTTGTTTCCTAGCAAATGCCTCAACTTGTTCTTTGGCATCCACTTCCTTCTTACCATCCTCAAAGAGTTTCCATTGATCCTCCGGGGTGAAAACATGCTTAGTCTAAACATCTTCAGTCTCTTCATTGGGTACAGCCACAAGAGTTTCCTTGTCTGATTGGGTAGTGTCTGAATTAGTATCACTATCATGGATCTCAACCTCATGCTCTTTCCCTTTTAAAGATTCAACCTCCTTATGAAGGCTTCTAGTGGGCATCTCCTTAATAGGTTTCTCTATAAGGGGAGATTGAGTTGAGGTTTTACCTTCATGATTTGTTGAAGCTCTAGGTTGAGATGAAGTCTCTTCTCCAACAATTGAGGTCCTGAGGTGAGATGAGGTTTCTTCTGCAACAGTTGTAGTTCCTTCACCTTGTGATTCAGGGATATCCTAAGTTGGTATTGTTGGATGAGGCTCCTCCCCAAAGTTAGGAGCGAGAAACTTCAATGGCTCTTAGGAGTTGTCCTCCTCTTCATTCTTCTATACCCTTGGGTACCTACAACTTTCCTCTTCTTAGAAGTTTGAGCCTCTGGCTCCTTGATCCTCATCACCACCCACTGGATACTTTGATCCATTACTTTCCTTGCAATTTTCCTAACATCAATGGACTCTTTCTCATCCCAGTTTACTAGATCAAAATCCTTGGTACAAATGTTTTCAGCCTCATACTAGGGATCCAAGGTTACACTATCATTTGATAATGTATCAGGAATATCTTCCTTCACTCCATACTCAATCATTAATGGGATGGTCATCCTTTCATAGTTCCTCCTTCTTACATCATATTCATCTTGTAGATCAATACAAAAATCTTCTAAAAAATTGAAATGCTTCTCAAAGATAGTAGGAACAAAGCATTCATCTTACGATTGGGATCAAAATGCTTCTGAGATGTATATAAACCCAATTTCAAATAAATCAATTCATCACAAATTGGCTTAGCAGCCACATTATGTGTGCAACTATACTCTCCTAACTTCATGGAAAATTTATACCAACTAGTCTTATGCTTGCTAAGAAATTTAAGATTGACTCCTATGGCCTGATAGATGAATTCCATAAGGAAAATTCTATTACTATAGCATCTTGGAAGCAGATGAGGATGGCCATCAAAACTTTCCAACCTAAAGTAAGTAAACTTGGGGTATTGAATGTACCAATGTCCCCATTCTGCAATGAATGCCATGGCTTCCCTACTTAATCTATACCCTGCATCACCTGTCAACCGGTTAATGATAACATACAAGAATGCATCATTAACCCTTCTATAGTGCAACTCTGACGTTTTCAAAGTTAGTTGATCATAATGATCCCACACTTTCTTTTGTCCACTTGAGAGATTCTCCCAATACTCCAACTACATTCAAACCAAGGAAAATTCCCCTCCTTGCAACTGCATACACTACATAAGAAGTCATGAAGAAACTCTTTGTTTTCCCCACTCTAAACATTTGATTATGTAGGCTCTCTGACAAAATCATTGGCCAATCAAATTGTTTCTTTCCATCCAAAATGGTTTGAATGAATGGAAACATCCATTCCTTCAAGTGTGAAGAATCTCTCTTTCCTAACACTCTGGAAAGCATCATGATTATGTCACCAATCTCCTTACTGAAATATGCTCTCTTTGGCTGATCAGGAAGCTTATTCAAGGATTTCTTTTCCACCCTCATCCATTTCTTGTTCATTTGGGTCTTGTTAGCTTCCTTGTGGTTTCTATACAATTGTAATTCCTCTACTTCATTGAGTTGTTTGGGGTTTTGTGGTGTAGGTGAATCAAACATGAACCTTATCATCTGTGGAGTGAGAAAAATGATGATATTCCCTTGCAAGTCCACACATTGCCTTGTTGTCGGGTTGTAAGCTCTTGTTGCAGTAAGTGTGAGCTTTAGACATTGAACTGGTAGAGGAAAGAGGGAAAAATGTGCCAATCTAAATTGAACAATTCTTTTTGTTCTCCCTGTCACATCCTCTATGAAAGTTTCTTCAACCAACTCCTCATGGTTGAATGGCCCTAAGTTTGTATCAGTGATATCAACCTAGTCTGAATCCACCTTGTTGGCTGTAAGAGTGGGACTCTTATGTTTCTATAGCAAGGTGTAAGGGAGCTGCTCCACCTTTATCTTCTTAGGCTTTGTTGGCCTTAAACTTTCTGCAACCTAGCTCCCTCTTTGAGAAGCTTCTTCAGATGCTTCCAACATTTTTCATTCCTGCAAAATAATCCTATATTAGATCAACAAAAACTTAGAAACCATTACATCGATATTACCTTTCATATCATCTTTTATTCATCCAAGGCAACTCTACATAGTCAAATTTTGCACTTACCGAAAGTGGAGCCAAGAGAGAATCAGGAACAAAAAGCCTTCTAACATAGGTAGGATCGGGATTAGAACCAGGACGAGACTAGAACCAAGATCAAAATGGAAACCAGACCCAGAACCAGCTGATGGTTCCAAGTTCGTTTCCCACTCTGGTTCTACTTCAACCAAAAGAATAAGGGTGTAGACCAGAATCAACATTCATCGAAAGAAAGATCATTTTGGGAATTGATTCTTATGAAAACACTTATGGGATGATTTCACTCTCAAATCCTCTTTTTCCAGTTTATTATTCAAACGAAGCACATTTAAACACATGGTCACACTAACTTCAAACCTAGGTCACATGAAACCATAAGGAAACTTTAAATAAGGAGTTTAAACTCACCCTTAACAGGACAAAACCAAATTTGAACTTTTTAGGGCATGATATTGTAAAGGTCAATGCACAAACCCTAGTTTGCGCGATTCGTCGACTTATAGAAATTAGGGCATCAAAATCCTAATGTCAAAACCATTAACTCGGCACAATAATAGAATCAAAGGGGTTGTCAAACAGATTCAAACACTTTTAAAGCATACAAGATCCCTCAAAATGAAACCCTAGTTAAAACTAGGGCAGGATAGTCCAGACACACCACCAAAATGAAGAAAATGACAAAACGCATGGGAAAAGCTGAAAAAGAAAAATAGAAAATAGGAGGAAAACAAAACCAAACCAAAAACACCAAGCAAAACAAACAAGGAAACAAGCAAAGATCCGCAGAACAAAGTCTCGTGAACGTGCAAAGAACACAACAAATGACATAAGAGGAAAACACAAATGGAACAAGAAAACCACCTACCTCAAAACGCCATTAAGAAAGGTTGAAATTTTGACAAGAATCCACTCACCAACGCGCATCGGCAACCAAATCATGCTCCTCTCAAAGTTACTCAAGCTCAAGCTTGTAAAAAATATTTTAGATAATGATTATGAGCTAAAGTAACCTTGAATAAAGTTTAAAATCCATTTTGCATGTGTGAGGAGCCTATAATTAGTGCAATTAATGCAGTTGGTTGAGCGCAAAACCAAAAACATAAATGAGTATTCAACCAATGTGCAAATCGAAGGTAGGGTGGACGTGGAAGTGGAGTTGGAATAGGACAAGAAACTTTACCCAAGTCTCTTATCTAATTTTGAATCTAGTTTTGGTCCTACGGTAGTGAAAAGACAACAAAGGAAATGGGGGTAGAATCAGAACCAAAACTGGACCTGGAACCTTTACAAAGTTCCAAGTTTAGTTTTGATTCCAGTTTTGCTCCCGACAAAGGAACAAACACCAACACAAGGACAATGACAAAAGAAACGAAAGGAGGAGGGACCGAAATGAAAACCGGACCCGGACAAGACACCAATGAGGAAAAAACACAATGGAGAAAAGCAAGAGCAGGGTCGAAACAAAAAATGGACTTGGAACTTTAACAAAGTTCCCAATTTGGTTTCCATTCTGATTCCACTTCCGCTAGAAGCAAAGAAAACAAAAAGAAAAAGAAACAAACGAAAACCCAAAGGAGGAAACCATCACAAAGGCCCAACACAAGCAAAGCAATGAAAAAATAGATAAGGCAAGGAGCGAAGCCATAACCATAACAAAAACTAGACTAGGAACTTTGGAAAAATTTCTAAGTCCAGTTTCAGCCCACGTTCTGAACCTGCGGAAACAAAAGAAACAAGGTCTTAGGAGGAAAAAGAACCAATCCTAAGACCCAAACAAAACACCAAGGACAAACAAAAACACGGAGGACCCATTTTGACCAAAAAAAATGGGGTGGTTATGCAAGGCATAACAATACCCTTCTACTCCTTGTCATGTAATAGTTGTAGAATCTTAAAACATTCTCACAATTACATGTTTTAAACTTTCTTCAAATCATTTTCTCTAATGCAAGGAGCTCATTTTTCCTCACCTACCTTGGCTCATTTTTATCATGCACAAATTGGGGGAAAGAATTTGATAGCCTTGTCCTAGTAATGGATCTGTCATTTTCCCTTTGGCTAGTTTCCTACCTTCCATTTATACCAACCGAGATTGGGAGGCAGACGACCTGCTTTAGTTTGACTCACTTGTGCCTTTCTATTCTTTTGTTTCTTCTTTTTTTCTTTATGTGATTACATGTGTGTAATGTGATCCTCCATGATGTTTCATTTGATGTTCCTCTCTCTTTTGTGCATTCTTCTATATGTACCCTCATTCTTCTCTATTTTTTAATTATCTTTTCATTTGTCTTGTGTTTACCTTTTGTGGATGACAGAAGGTGTCAAGACATTTAAGTCTCTTCCACATTGACCCAAATGCTTTTCTTTTCATTTGTCTTGTGTTTTCCTTTTGGGGATGATGTAAGGCGTCGAGGCATTTAGGTCTCTTCCATGTTGACCCAAAAGCTTTTCTTTTCATTTATCTTATGTTTTCCTTTTGGGGATGACACAAGGCATCAAGACATTCATGTTTCTTCCATGTTGACCTGAAAGGTTTTTCTTTGTTTTCACTCTCTTTGTGTCATTCTTCTAGTTCTTTGAGTATTTGGGGAATGATGACAGTTCCATGCTCTATGACAACATTGTAGCATAGACATATTGACCCTAAATCCATAGATCTCTTATGTGTTTTTGGGCCCAACCCTTCCTATTTCATGATGCAACTTGCTTGGAAACATATGACTTGGCATAGGGTTTTTCGAGGAAGGCTCTCATGTCTTAGGAAAAAAAAAATTGGCTACTTTAAAGCAATTTCCCATAGAAATGGTATAGCAACTGCTTTAAAGTGGGGGCATACATCGATGAAATCTTTTGGAAAATTTCAAGGCATGATTTTCCTTTTCTCTTGTGATGTGTCCTCTTCTTGGTGGTTTCATTGGGTTTGATTCCATCCAAGAGTGTACAATATACTATCATGGCATGAAGTGAACAAGGCATCCCATGGGCGATGATCTGACACTTTTGATTTGTCCTCTCTTGGAGAGATTAGGCATAATGCTCCCTAAGGGGAAGACTGTTACACGAACAAAGTGAAATCCCCTTTTAAGAAAACTTTTTACATGACATTCAAAAACATTTACAAAATAATTTTCATTGTGGTGTCTTATTGAAGTTGTCAGGAGGATAACTTTGGTATAGTATGAGAGGCTAATATGATTCTCTCATTTACCACCTCGTTGGGATAACTCACCTAGTGGACAAATTGAGGTTCCACTACCCTAGAATGAGAAAACACATATTTTGGGACAACTCACCTATTGGAAAGACTGAGGTTCCACTACCCTAGAGTGAGCAGCATATGTTATGGACAAACAACCATTGCCTCACACCGCATTGAATCGGTTGTGCTTGAACTTTTTTTTTTGTTTTTATTTTACTTGGCATTTTATAGGGTATGATCATGTATCTTTGTTATTGCTGCATACTTAAGTGTCTTGGATGTCTACTTTAGTATGAGTTTGATGTAGTACCCCTCCGCTTTTGGTCCCTCGCAACATGTGAGTAAGTGGTTTATTTGTGCCTTGTGAGGTCATGTTGTTTTTTCGATTAATGTTGTTTCTTATATAACAGAGTATTGAGATTTACTACACATTTACATTTAAAGATTCAGGCCATCTTTCTAATTTACTGTATATCCTTGTTCATTGAGGAATTTTGTTGCAGTTCAATTTAGAACTAAAGGTTAGAGAGTGTGTTATTGCTTATTTTTTTCTTCTAAATATGTTTGTGTTTGAAGTATTATTTTAAATAAAGATGTTAAACATTTGTTACATATAACTATCCTTTCATTATACAACATTAATTATGAGGTTAATATAATTTGGAGGGTATATTCACTCCCTTAATTTTGTGATTCATTGGTAATCTACCACACTAGATATAAGAGTCCCTGGTGTAGTTATAGAATATTAAGAATGAGTCATGGATGTATAATGATATCTATGGTTAAAATAATTTTCAAGGGTTGTATTAAACATTCTAATATATACATATACTTGCTTCTTAGTTTGATTTAAGGAAATATTTATATAATATTATGACTCCAACAATACTTGCAATTTATTACATCTTTATTATGATATATTACCCTTTTGTTTTTGCTAAGAATAGACTTACTATCTTGAAGAGAATTGTTCTATAATACCAAAATGAGATCAATTATTTTGTGATTCAATGATATAAACATTATAAATATTAAAATAAATATTAAGAATAAATATATATAAAATTTGAGATAATAAATAAAACTTACAAAAGCTTCTAAAAGAATAACACATGTCCTTGCTTTACCTCCACTTGGCTTCATGCATTCTCTCCTGCTTTCCACGTGCTTGGTCTTGGTTTCCACTTTTTGCATGCCCTCTACATGGTACGTTGGCATTATTTTGGGAGAGGAAATTTCGTATAGGAAAAAAGTTGGGGGAAGGATAACATTTCAGGGATTACATTCCTCAGAGGCATTCGGTCAAATAGTTTAGATATCCTATTTCAGGCTCCTACATTTTTGGCATATATATCTAAAAACATAGAACACTAGGGGGGAGGATAGGGTGTTGCACCTGCAAACGACATCTGCAAGTATGTTCTACTCGCTATTTTCATTGTGCATTTCCTATAATCTAAGAATTCATGAGACCATTCATTTGGGAGATTTTATTAATAGATCCAGTTCCCTATCTTTACCTCCAAGCTTTGTATTATGGTCAAAACTCCTTTGTTCATATTCTGCATTCATTGCATTCCTTAAGATTACATTTTTAATGGCACCCTATCAAACAATAAAAAACAAAAATTGTCTTGTAACAGTAGAAGTATAGAATCATCATGATTTGCGATTATTTCACTCCACGAGATCACACATCTGAATAAATATTTCCAGCAGTTCACTCATCTCTCCCATCGTGCCATTTCCATGCCTTGGTTGTACCTACACATGCAAGGTATTATGTCAAATAGTTTGCATGCCTTGTCTATGCTCTGCTTTTATTTGAGGTATTCTGTCATTAATTCATGTGTCTTGGGCTCTGCATTTTTCATACTTGTCTACTAGGATAGTGGTAACTTCAACCTCTGATAAAATTTCCTCTTTATGCTTCAATGGATGTCCATTTCCCCTCCCAACGCTTCCTTTTCAGCACAGGCATCAAAGATGCTTGCAACGTTATCAAATTTGGTTTTTTTTTTGACACCTTCCAATTGCAATTTTTTGAAAGTTTCTAAAGCCTTTTTACTAAATCCTTTTTGCACATACCCTGTAATCAGCTTTTCATGAGACCACATTTCTTTGAGGCATTTTGTCCAAACAATTCACACTCCTTGTTTATGCGCTCACACTCTACCTGCGTTTATATCTAGGGGTTGTTGGTGTGTGAAGTATGGGAAGCCCTCATCCACTAAACCTTCATGACTACGCACACCTAGAACTCACACAAAGCTTACAGTGTTAGGATGTGTTACAAAGTGTTTCACTAATTTTAAGATTTTGAGAGATTCCCTGCAAAATCCATTTTTGTGCACATTCTGAAATCGTTGTATTTCATTCCATGAGAAGACATCTCTTGAGAGATTCTGTAAAACAGTTCGCATGCCTTGTCTTTGTGCCACAGTTTCCATACATGTCTTCCAACGCGGTTGCAACCACAACATCTGCCAAAATTGTCCCTTCTTCAGCTCGCTTCTCTAAGTTTGCAAACGCCGCTTCCTCCTTTCTTTCCATCGCGTTTGTTAAATCCTTTGACCGATTTGACTTGGAGGTTAAGCTAATGTAATTCTTTGAGGGACATTTACCACTTAGTTTCGATGGTAGAATATCTTTGTTATTTTGTTTTGGTATTACATTTATTGTTTATTAATTACTTGTATTTTAAAAGTACTTTGAAATGTTGGGTATTAAACATATATATATATATGTTACCGATGTATGTAGTTATGAATACATTGTGGTATTATATGGAGGATTCGGTCAGCAGCATGTGGCTTGATAAAAAAATTATAAATGTAAATGTATACATATATGAATTACATGTATATGAAACAATGATATCCCTGATTGCATGGGTTGTTATCAAGTTGTTGTTATAATATACCATTGGGTTCTATTAGTTTCTAAAAGTATATACTAGCACTTCATTATTTTATACTTCATCTTCGTTAGGAATATATTTAAAATTAAATATAATCTCTTACTATATACATGTTTAACAAAGCTTAACATCATGATAAAATAATTTTATAGGTTTTAGAAAAACATTTCTAGAGTAATAAAAAGGATTCTTCTTAATGCTATGTAATGTTATCATAAGATCATGAGATGATAATTCTGATAATCATCCTTTTCAATATATCAAGTTAAGATAATTTTGGGGATGTTCTGAGTTGGAGTTTGCTGAAATGTGTTATTATTGAAAATGGTATCTTAAATAAATAGAATACTATTGTAAATTGCTCAAGTATCTTTTATAGACACATAGATCTACTATGGATATAAATATGTTTCATTAGAGGAATATGTTTAATTAGTGGAATATGAATGTATATTATTAAACATGCAAAGACCTATATGTACATATATACACACACATAAGCTATACCTCTTCTAATTACTTATATTCAACTTATTTACTCCCACACTTATACTTGCATAATCTTACATTGGATCCACTTCTTTACTTGATTTACAACATTAAAAGTTTGTTAAAAATTGCATGTGTAGTATATGAATTGTGGAGACAATGTATTTTTGCGGTTGAGATATTGGGTTGTTCGCTTGTATCGATTTTTTTGTGTGAAATTAGTTATTAGTTTAATGATTGATATAGTTGATAATGAATTATTAAAATAGGATACTTAATTTATTGAATTAAGGTGAATAGTAGGTGAATTATTTTTTTAGATTGTGGAGGAATTTTGATAAGAAGAGAGATAGAATGTTATTAATAAAGAATTGTAAATAGAAGATATATGTTAGGAGTATAAATACAAGTAACATAATGATTTAGATGAATTAAATAAATAAGTAATTTGTTAATACTTAGATCAACGAAAAGGTTATTAATTAAATGAAGATGAGTATTAATTGTTTAACTATTGCTCATTGATTTTTTTTACAAGTGGCTATTTATCAAATTGTAAACCTCTTGTGTAATTAGTATGATTATAGATTAAGAAAATTTATATCTATGGAAACTAATTGATTATGATAGTTATAGGAAGTGGATTCTATATATTTATTGATCATTTTCTAAAATATTCAATAGTTATGAGATTGATTAAATTCTATTAGGGAGTTAGACAACTTATTCAAAACGAACTTGATAACTTTTGTTCAAGCTGAATTCTTTTAATTCACATAATGAATAAATGTTATTTTATGTTAACTTCATAGTAGTTTAGGGCATGGTGTCCTTATTTAATTATGAGATTGTTTTACAGAATTAAGATTTACTCTTCAATTAAAATATATCGATTCCTCTTCTGTATGGCATTTTATAATTATGGAAATTAAATATAATATGATATAATTTCTTTTATAATATATTTATATAGGTATGTATATATTTTATATATATATACTATTATAAATAATTAGCAGTTGAGTATTTTTTTTAATATAATTCTTTGATATTATATGCCATTATGAATTATTTGATTGATAGAGAAGGAAATTGGAAAATTAAATATTTTTTTTTATATAATTCTTTGATATTATATGCCATTATGAATTATTTGATTGATAGAGAAGGAAATTGGAAAATTAAATAGGGAATTGAGTTATGTATGCTTAGACAATTGAGGGATTTAATTAAATAGTTGAATTAGATTACCTTTTATAATTAATGCTTGTCCTTTGTAATCATTTAATAGTAGATTTGATAGTCTTTGAAAAGTGTGGTTTTTGACATATCCTTCTATACTTGAATTGTAAGTTTGTTGGTAATTGGTCATTGGGTATCATGCAAGGAGAATATTGAGGTTTCCCTTAGATGCCCTATTAACTAATTTATTGTCGGTAAATGCAGTTGATTTTGTATTGAATTGATTATTTTAGCCTCGATTGAGTTTTAATATTTTGTTATGATGTTGCTACACTTATCCTGCACTTGTCATTTTGCGAGTGTGAATTTTATATCATCTTTTCATGGTCCCATGTTTTGAGTTTTTCTCTTATGTAATGAGGATACTTTATGTGTTAACTTTCTTGAGGTCATATTTTTGAGATGGTTGGGAACCCGAAGAGTTTGAATTACGTTCAGTAGGAGATTGTGGACTTTTGATGTTTTTGGCTTCCAGAGGCAATGGAGAAACTTGCATTATATTTATTTTCCATGGCTAGACCTTTGTGACTCATTGATCCTAATTCTAATTTTGAGTTCTTGCGGGTGGTACCTCCTATGTTCTTGTTTTCAGTGATATGGAATGGACTTGTGAGATGGTTCTTTCCTCGCATGTTGTGAGTTATGTACACTTTGATTTTTATGTGAGCTAAGGTACACCCCTTGCTTGTATTTAGTTTTGGTGTCATAGGGAGAGTGGCTCTTCATGGGGACCGGCGCACAAAGGGGTTGTTAAGGTAACCCATGGAAGAGTTTTCTAAACAAGTGATAACTTAATCAATGAACTAATGGGTTTAGGTAGTTAAACACTAAACAAGACTAATTATGTGCCACACCCATGTTGTTAGTGTTTCATAAGCTAAGGATGGGGTGAGAAGACCTGGTTGGTAAGATCATTGTCTTGTCCTCACGAAAGGTAAGTGGTTCCACATGAGTCACCCTATGGAGTGACGCCTTGAGATAGGTAGTCAAGATAACCATAGATGGAGGCAGCACCTTGTGATAGATTGTGTAGGTAATCCATGTAAGGCCATGTGATGACACTTTCCTACAATACCTATTTATTTTCCCTTGTTTGGTTGCCTCTAGGAGTGTTGTTTGAATTGTTGATGTTGTTGAGGTAATTGATTCTTGGTGTTTGTTGTTGAAGCCTCCAAGTTCTATATTTTAGTGTTGCACACATGCCTCATGGCAACTTGATTGATGTTAATGAAAGGTTCCCTTGATATTTATTATTGGTTGATATTGTGAATTCATTTGAAGGCTTTGGATCCTATTGATGTTGGAACCTCTTATGGTTATTTAGTGTTGATCTATAATATTAGCATTTTTTTTTGTTGGGATTTTCATTATTTTGTTGTGGCTATGTGATGGAAATGTTATGAGTTGTTATCTTATGTTGTTATCCTTGTTGTGGAGTTTGGTTTGCTATTGGTTCATTTGACTGTTTTGGTTGAGGAATTGGGATCTTTCTTGTCAACTCCTAGCATGGGGGGTGGACTTTCGGGTCCACGTGGTCAGGTGGAATGTGCTACGCACCCCATTGGGTCCCCAACCGAGGATTGAGATGCATAGATTGTGCCACTTGTGATGACTCAAGAATTTTACCTAAAATGGAGCCAGTCTTGTCACTTTGCATTCACCTTTTTAGTTGTATTATTCTATCTTATTGTATTGTTCCCGTTCATGTTGGGGAACACTTTTGTATTACTGTAACTCTTGTAACTAATGTAACCTTTGACCTTTATTTATGATCTCTGAAGGATACTTTTCATTTAATGAAATGTATATAGATACTTGGTACTATTATGTGTTATCGTTTCATAGTATGAAATCCTTAATGGTGTTGTATCTATGGAAATATTTATAATTATGTTCATAGATGTGATAGATGGTTTTACTTATATTATGTTGTGGATTTTTTATCGTCAATTAGTAATTCTATTTAATGATTAAGTGGAATACTTGTAGTTAGTTAAACATCATCTTGGTATGGGTTTACGTTTAGTAATGATGTCACATGTACCCCAAAGGATGTGGTATATGATACATATGTGTTTAACTACAATGTATGTGTTGGTTGTCCATGATCATTATATGTTATGTTTCTCTTTCAAAAAAAATAATTATTACGCTTTTATTGTGAGTTCTTGTTGTCCTCTGGGGTTCGCGTGGTAGGGTGTTACATTTTACATGGGGCCATCCTCTCACTAAAGTGGGGGAAAAATGTAGTAACAGAAAAAGTAAGCCTTTTCCTTGATGTTTAGATAATTGACATTAAAGCTGAACTAATGATTTCTTGGATTGGTGTTGTAATGTGTTATATGCATTCACACTATTCTAAGACCTTTATTTAACTAAAACATGCCTTAATTGATCCTTTGCAAGGGTGTTGCAAAGTGTTATAACACAGTTTCACACTTTTTCTAAGATATATTTGCTTAATTAAGCCTAATGGGCCCCTTTCTAAAAAAATGTACATAATGTGTACCTTGTTTAAGTGTTGTAAAGTGTTTTAAATCACATTCACACTTTACCTAGGTGGTCTTAATTAATTGTGGTTAATTAAAGTTAATAACCCCTTTTTTATTCAAATTTAGGCCTTAATTTTGACACCTCCTAAAGGTCTATCTAGACAATCATAATTTAATTAACAAAATATTTCATTGGGAAAAGTTTGGTCCTAGTAAGTTGAGCCAGGACCCATTTTCCCTTGATAGTGAATGGGTCCCCCCTTAACAAGAACCCCTTTCTTAGTTGATCTATAATGGGTTTTTAGCCTTCTTTCAATCCCCCAAAGCTTGATCCTAGAAACTTAGCCATGACCCACCCACCCAAGATGGCGAATGGGTCCTCCCTTAATGAGACCCCCCTTTCTAAATTTCATTCTAGTAGGAATTTAATTATCTTTCTTTCTAGATCTGTTGTTGGCCTTAGTTCTTTGAATTTTAGGGTTAATCTCCTAATGTAGTATAAATAAAGGGTTAATTCACATTGTTTTGACCTAGACTTTCAAGAACAAAAGTAATATATAAAATTGGATTTCATAAGAGAATTTTAAGAGCATTCGTAGGGAATTTCAAGGCATATTTTGAGAGTTTATTGGAGCAATTCAAAGATCATAGCATCATTTCAAGGGTTTAGTGCATGCATTCATGTTGTTGAGCTAAATAGGTGGATGTAGCATTGAAAATCTAGTTACAACTATTCTTCAGATCATTTTCAAGGATCCTAGATCTACATTCTTCATGGTCACTACATCATAGTTTACATATTTTTTTTACAAGACATCATCCAAGGTGATATCATTTACATTATTTCATGTCCATGCTTCAATTTCTTCATTTCACCATTTGATTTAATTACCTATAAGGGGTTTGACTGGGGAAAACCCCCATTCACTAACAAATCAATAGGTTTTTATTCCCTTGAGTGTTTGATTGTAGATTTACAAGTTGAAGATCAAGTTGAACAAGATTTGGAGAAAAATTGTGAAAGTTGCAAAGTTGCCAAAGTTTTCATTCAAAGTGCAAGATCACAGAAAGATCTCTATGAAATTGTATATATAGGCTTCCCGAACTTGATAACAGGGAATTCAAGAGTGCAAAAACCAAGGAATACGATCTTGAAATCAATTTTTTGAAACCCTAAAAGGAATCATTCTCCACTGAAGGCGAATGAATCCTCCGTAGCTCAAAAATAACAATATTTTGGCTAGGTACATAGCTTTTTATGCTCTAAAAATATCCCCTATAGTTGCTATAACATTTAGGTTGCATTTCTAGTTGTTATTAGCATCTTATTTTACATAGTTTTAGGTGTTTATAATCTTATAAAAATAAGTGGTCCATCACTTTGTTGATTCATTTGGTGGGCCCTATTTTTCCCCTATATATCTTTATGCCAATTTCTTTACCTATTTCAACTGGGTTTTTGATCCTCTTTTCACCCCACAGAGCTTGGTCCTAGAAAGTATGCCAAGACCCATTCCCCCAAGGTGGTGAATGGCTTCTCCCTTAATAAGGACCCTCTTTTTGAATTTCATTTCCAAATCTAAGGTCAGCCTGAATTAGTTGAATTTCAGGGTTAAATCTCTAATTTAGTATAAATACAAGGTTATTTGACATAATTTCACCTAAGAGAGAAAGCTAGAGCAAGATTTCAAGCAAGCAAGAGACAAAGAACTTTCATGAGACAAAAGCATTCAAGAAAAAGTGAAGTTTGGTGCAGCATTTCAAGATCTTCAAGCTCATTTTGTATCCAAGATCAAGCATTATTGAAGGTTGGTGATATATTCCTATGAAGAATCATGAGGGATTCTAGGTGTTGGGAGATGCACAAGTCATACAACCAAGCCTAAGGTCTTTTTTCCTAAGTGATTCCATCTTCTATAATCACCCTATTTGTAGCCTACAAGAGGTGTTTTTAGACTTGTGATTCTTTAGAGGGATTAGACATCTTCTTTAGTGAGTCACTTGCATTGTTCATATTTCATTCAAGGGTTTTATCCTAACACAACTGGGTAAAATTTCCTTTACATTCTCTTGGATCTTAGTCTTAGACACACTTAAGATTGGGATTGCACACACTATTACATGTTTCATATTTTTAATCATCATCTAAGGTTTAATTACCAATAAGGGGTTTGACTAAGGAAAACCCCTATCCACCAACAAGATACCAAATTTATTTTACAAGTTATAGATAGATCCAAATTTGGAAGCAAGAATTTCAAGGTGCAAAGGAGAAGAATAGACCTAGAAGTTGCAACCTAGATTTAGAGATTTCCAGAAAGTCCCAATAGGACCTATTCGCCTTTAAGGGTGAATGAGTCCCTATTGAGGGCTGACAGGCATAAGATTCTAGACATTTTATGCTTATGTTTCTAGTTTAGAGCTCCACAAAAATGCCTACCAGGACCCATTCACCTTTAGTGGTGAATGATTTCCTTTTAGCTTCATAGAAAAGTCTGATTTCACCCGGTGCACAACATCCTTTCCTTCTTGTTCCTTTAGAAAAGTTGTAGTTTCTTTCTTTTTGTGTTCAATTTATGCATTTTGTGTGTTAGACCTAGAATTAGGGTTTTTTCATTAGCTCCTCAAATTGAGATCTACCTCACCACCCCATCCTTTCATAAAGGAAAGAGTGCAAGATCCTTCAATCTTGATTCAATTCACCTCCTGGGTTGATAGTTTTCAAGATTCTTGGATCTCATCTTTTGAGTGAAACAACCCTTATAGAAAAAAGTGGATTGGGTACATTCTTCTCTTCTCCTCCCTTTTTTAGATGTTTCACTAGTAAGAAGCTTAACCACTTGAAGTATATCTAGATGAAACACAAGAAAGATTTCAAAGATCTTATGTTTAATGGAAGAAATTATGTCTACTAGAAAGCTAGGATGGATTCCATTATGGTCTCCCTTGGATTTGGAGTTTGGAAGTTAGTTGAAAAAGGATATACTATGCTTGAAAATGGTCTGAAAAGTGATGATGAGATCAAATATTATGAAATAAATTCAAAAGAAAGGAATTATATCCTCAATGGTCTTTTTTATTCTAAACTCGGAAAAGTGATAAGTCTTAAAGTTGCTAAAGAAGTATGGACAGAGTTGGAAAATATTTGTGAAGGAGATGAAAAAGTCAAACAAGTGAAGATGTAGAACTATAAATCCAAATTTGAAACCCTAAGGATTTTTTAAGATAAAGATTTTATTGCCTACATGCTTAGAGTTGATGAAGTTGTCAATGCCATCAATGGTCTTGGTGGAAAGTTGGAGGAAAGCAAGGTTGTGAAAAAGGTATCAAGAAATCTGATTAAAACTTATAGCTCTAAATTTTTTACTATTGAGAAATCTTAGAATTTGGATAATTATTCTAGAGATTAGATGCACAATGCTTTAACTTCTTTTTAAATGAGAGAGTTTGATAGCTTTGTGAAGGTCAATTATACTAATATTGTGAGAGATTTTCCAAAGATTACAAATCATATCAATGCAATCTATAAAGAATGTCAAGTGGGAAAGAAAACAAAGAAGATATTCAAGATAAAAGTATATTCTACTATAGGTCCTTTAGATTTGATGCATATAGATCTATGTGGACCTACTAGAATAAGAATCCCATATGGTGGTAGGTATTTCATGTTATTGATTGATGATTATTCTAGAATAACTTAAGTAACATTTCTTAAAGAAAAATTAAAATCTATAGATAAGATTAAAGCATTTAATTCTATGGTAGAGAATGAGATATATTTTAAAATCAAGTTCTTGAGATATGGTAGAGGTGGTGAGTTCACCTCCAATGAGTTTAACAATTTTTGTGAAGATCATGAAATAAAAAAGTGTTTATCAGCTCCTAGAACTCCTCAATAGAATACATTTGTGGAAAGGAAAAATATAATAGTTCAAGAAGTAGCTAGAATAATG
This sequence comes from Sequoia sempervirens, assembly GCA_007258455.2. NCBI lineage: Eukaryota > Viridiplantae > Streptophyta > Pinopsida > Cupressales > Cupressaceae > Sequoia > Sequoia sempervirens. The sequence goes on from VDFB02386956.1 coordinate 35,062, forward strand.
ATGAGGGAAGCTAATCTACTAGATGTTTACTAGAGAGAAGCAATTCATATTTTAGACAAGATTAAAGCATTTAAGTCTATGGTAGAGAATGAGATGTATTTTAAAATGAATTTCTTGAGATATGGTAGAGGTGATGAGTTCACCTCCAATGAGTTTAACAATTTTTGTGAAGATCATGAAATAAAAAGGAATTTATCAATTCATAGAACTCCTTGATAGAATGGAGTTACAGTGCAAAGGAAAAATAGAATAGTTCAAGAAGTAGCTAGAATAATGATGAAAGAAGCTAATCTACTAGATGTTCACTAGAGAGAAGCAATTCATATTTTAGACTACATTCTTAATGTAGGTCAAGCAAGAGAAAAAAATTCAAAAAATCCCTATGAGCTATGGTATGGTAAACCTCGGGTTGGGGCTCTAGCTCGGTTGGCTAAATATTTCCTGTTGTAGGAGGTTGGTCATGAGGTCTAGTCTCCCCCACCCCCGTGGTACCGGAGGGTGTGTCGCGCCAGTGCCGCCGGTCACGTTAAAAATTTTACCAGGCGCACTGCAGTTTATATGGGGTCGTGCTACCCGATTCCTGCAATCTAAAATTTTTTTAAAAAAAAATAAAAAATGGTATGGTAAACCTCCTACTATGAAATATTTTAGATTTTTTGGAAGCAAATGTTATATTAGAAGAGTTGAAGAGAACTTATGAAAGTTTGATACAAAATTTGAAGAAGGAATCTTCCTTGAATAGTCTATAAGAATCAAGGTCTACTGTTGCTATGATAAAAGGTTGAAGAAGATGGTTGGAAGTGCAAGTGTTAGACTGGATGAAGAACCACATCAAATTTTAGTGCTGATAGAAGGATATATGGATTTGATGAACCTACTTGTAGTGAAGAAGAAAAGGCAGAAGATAAAGAAAAAGAGTTGATAGTTGAAGAGGAAGAAGCTCTAGAAAAGATCCCTAAGACCCCTATGTATGTGAAAAATAACCATTCCAAAGATAAAATCATCGGAGATAAAGTAAAAGGTGCATTGACAATGAGAAACATTGTTATGGCAGAGGAACAGGTAGACTTTTGTTTACTTTTTAGGTTGGGCCTAAAACTGTGACTAAGGCATGCAAAGATGAGAATTTGATCAAAGCTATGAAAGAAGATTTGGAATAGGTTGAAAATAATATGACTTGGAAATTGGTCCCAAGACTGTGAAACAAGAATGTGATAGGAACAAAATGGGTTTTTTTGAACTTGAGTTAAATAAAGAAGGAAATGTTGTCAAGAAAAAGGTTATACTTGTATTTAAGGGTTACTCACAAGTGGAAGGTATATATTTTGAGGATAATTTTACTCTTATGGAAAGGATGGAAGCTATCTGGATGATTTTAGCTTTTGAAATAAATACATATTTCAAGGTATATCAAGTGGATATGAAATCCACATTCTTAAATGGTGTTTTAGAAGAAGAGGTATACATTGAACAACCAGAAGGTTTTTAATTTTCTAATGATGCTGATATGGTCTACGGATTGAATAAATCATTGTATGGACTCAAAGAAGCTCCTAGAGGATGGTATGCAATGTTAGACAAGTATTTAATACGAGTATTCACAAAAGGTACTATAGATAGCAATCTATATTGCAAAGCTGAAGGAGAAAAAATGTTGATTGTGGTAGTGTATGTCGATGACATAATCTTTGGTGGAAATGAAGGTATGTGCAAGAGGTTTGTAGAAGAGACGAAAAAAGAGTTTGAGAAGTCAATGTGTGAGGAGATGAATTTCTTCCCTAGGCTACAAATCAGCCAATCAAAGAAAGGCATATTCATTTCATAGTCAAAGTATCTTAAGGAAATGTTGAAGAATTTTGGGATGTAGTATTCTAAACCAATATGTACTCCTATACTTACTAGTTGTAAGTTGAGAAAGAATGAAAAATCTCTCCTAAAATATATCAGAGCACATACAAATCAATGATTGGTGGACTATTATACCTAACTACTACTAGATCTGATATCATGCATTTAGTTTTTCTTGTGGCTAGATTTCAAGAAGATCCTAGAGAATCTCATGCTGCAGTAGTGACAATGAGATTTAGATACTTGAAGGGAACTCTAGACTATGGCTTGTGGTATCCAAATGATATTGACTTCTCTACGAGTGTATATATAGATGCATATTGGGGAAAATGTATAGATGATAGAATAAGTACAAGTCATGGTTCATTCTTTCTTGGAATTAGGTTGGTTTCATGGTTAAGTAAGAACTAGGATTGAATGTCATTATCTACTACAAAGGTAGAATATACAATAGCATAATGTTGACATACATAGGTGTTGTGGATGAAGAAAATATTAAAGCATATCATAGTTTCATATGATGAACCTATTCCTATCTTATGTGATAATACAAGTGAAATCAATATTTGAAAGAATTTGGTAATACATTAAAGGAAAAAATATATCTCAATATGGTATCACTTCTTAAGAGAGAAAGTTGTAGAGATTGAGGTGAAATTGGAGTATGTTCCTACTAAGGATCGGGTTGTAGATATATTCACAAAGGCTATTCCTCAAGATAGTTTTGAGTATCTCCAATAGAAGTTAGGTGTTATTCCTCCTTCCTCTTTCAATTAGATGGATAAGTGTGTGCATCTTTTTGAGAAGCATTTCATGATACATTCTTGTTCCTTGACTAATGCTAAATGATATATCTCAGGGGAAGTAGGTAGTGGTATTACTAGTTGGTGCAGTCATATGGACCATGTTTTGTTCCCTAAGGGGGAATGCATAAAAAAGTAAGTGTAGTGGAGAGAAAAAGAGTTGTTTTCTGGTGTTGCCCTTTGGAGTGTTTTCAAAGGGAGATGCAAATAGAAAATATAGGAAAGAGTGAGTTGGTTGAGTTTATGGCCCTTTTCCATTGATGTTAAAAGAGGAGAGAGTTGTCTAAAAAGTATAGAGAGTGATGGTGTTGTAGGGGAGAGTATGATCTGGAGAACTCCTTAGACAGGGGGAGAAGTCTATAAAAAGCTAGAGTAGCTTTAGTCAGGGGTAGTACTGCTTGTTCTATATTTTTTGTTGTTTTCTTTTATTATTGATGGTTTTTTAGAGTGTTGGTATTTTCATCAATGACAAAGGGGGAGATTGTTGGAAGATTGAATTTTTTGGGTGTTGTCATTAATGTCAACCCCTTAGAGTGTGCTACTATAGTCGCATAGATTGTTGGAGATTGTTGGTGTTGGTGATATTTTTTATGTTGGAGAGTGTTGGGTGTGTGCAAGAAGTTGAGTCCACTTTTTCGCCAAAAAGTGGAAGTGTTTTCCCTGATTTTCAGTATTTGACACATTTGACCTTAAAATTTGAAGCACTTATAGATGAAATCTTTAAAAAAGTCACTAATAATAAAATGTAGTGCTCGGAGTCTAGTTTCCAAATATGTAATTTATTTCAATACCCAGATTGTACAAATTGAGTTTTAATAGGTATTTCAAAAAACCACTGTTTAAAAGTCATTTTTTTTTACCATACCATGCACGTGTACAACATCCATATTTTGACTTAAATTATCGTATTTTTCTAAATCCTTTAGCGAAAAGTTTTATGACTCACTAAAGCTTGCTCTTGATATTTTTTGTAATTTTTTATTGAATATATATTTTTTTGTTAATTTTTTATTACGCGGATTTGTCGTTTTGAAAAATCATCATGTACGACATGCATAAGATGACCTAAACTTATCATTTTCTGATTTTTTTTTTCAAATTGAAAAGAATTGTCTGAAGTTTTTTCTCGTGCAATCCGTTTGTCAAAATGTTATGTTGATCAAAAGTTATTAAAATAGTAAAAAACTCTGATATTTAAAGTTTATGGACCAATTTTATTAGAAATTAATTGAAAAATAGATAAAATAATTCAATTGCAAAACAAATTACATATTTAGAATCTGCATTGTTTGATCTAAAATGGGTTTTAATTTCGTCAGAAAATTTTGGAAAAAAGGTCGTCAGCCATATGTCCAAAGTCGATATTTTTCTTTGACATTGTTAGGGCCTTCAATTTGCAGTCAAACCAAGTTGAAGGCTTAGGTTCGGACTTCCAAAGCTTTTCCTGAACCAAAAACCTTGGCAAAAACCCCCCCACGATGCAAAACAAAATTCAAATTTAAAAAAACGGGATCTCAATTATAAAACGGGATCCCGTTTATTAATAAACGGGATCCCGTGCTATAATCGGGATCCCGTTCCCATCGAACAGCATTCCGACCGTTGTAAAGGTAACGAGATCCCGTTTCATAAACGAGATCCTGTTACCTTTACAATGGCTCTGACATTCAATGTCGGTGAATGGGATCCTGATTATAGAGTGGGATCCCGCTTATTAACAAACGGGATCCCGTTTTGTAATCGGGATCCCGTTTTATAGATGGGATCCCATTTATTTTATTTAAAAACACTGTGCACAATTATTATCAAGTCTGCAACTTTGCAACTTCATATGTATGGTCGAGAGCACTAAAAATGAAATATTTTTCATAAGTTATTGTATTTACAGGTGGTCAATTTGATTTTTGGTTGATTTTATCAAAGGGAGCATCATCTACACCATTTTTGAAGTGAAATTTGCAATATCGATTGAATTTTTCAAAGGAAGCATGAAGAAAACAATTTTTAAAGTGGAATTGTGGTAGTTTTCTACTTGTTTTGAGGAAAACAAGAGGAAGAATTTTGCCGTAATAGGTATTCAACTTCCAATTTGGATTGAATATTTTGAAGTATTTCACTATTAACATTCATTTGTGCTTGAGAATTTTATAATTATGGGAAATAAATTTCGTAATAAGAGAAGAAAGACATTGACTCATCAAGAAGTTGAAGCAAATAAAGAAAAAAAGAAACAAAGACAAAGAGAAAGAAGAATGAGAATAAAATCAATGAACGATGGTGGAGCAACCAATTCAATAACTATTGAAGATGAAAACATTGAAGATACCATAGTTGTAGATGAAGCTAATTTGCAAGGAGTCAATTTGGAGAAGAATATGATTATACAAACAAGTCCTACTATGTCTTCAAATCCCTCTTTGAATGCTATGGAGAATGTTTCAATATGCACAAATCCAGGTACGTCTTCAAATCCACATGTTAGTGAAATAGTAAATTTGTATGTAGAAGATTTACAAGATGCTGGATATAATGATGTTGACATTGACTATATTCAAAGAGATGAAACTTTTATAGAATTTGTTGAAAACAAAAAAGAAAAATCTTTTGTTGCAAATGAAAATCAAAATGATCATTTTCTTGAAAATGAAAACAAAACCTATATTTTTATGAAAATGAAAATGAAAATGAAAACCGTTTTGTTGATGAAAATGAAGATGAAAATGTAAATGTAAATGAAGATGAAGATGAAAATGAAGATGAAAATCTAGAATGTGATGTTGAATTTAATAAAAATACTTTTTTAAAATTGAAGTGGTGTTTTCGATAATCTTCCTGATCAAATTTCTTGGAAAATAAGAACACATGCTTAATAGAATATACACCAAATTCTTTTATCGTAAAAAAATTGCATTTCAATGTCAACTAATGATGCAATTGATGAGAATGCAAAAATGAGGAAAGTAATGAAAAGGTTAGGCTTTTATGTTAAAATCAAAAAAAAAAGATCAATCATTAAAACATGCTATGTCTACTGTTGCTAGTGCCATTCAATCTATTGGGAAAAATAGTCGATCTAAAGATAAAAACACAGCAAGAAGAGCTATAACTACTGCTATAGTTAATAAAACAACTTTGAATAAAAGAATGGTAAGCAATATTGGTGAAGTTTTAAAAATGCATCCTAAAACATTACTAAGAGCAGCAAAAAGAAGAGAAAGTATAGAAAATGATCCTATCAATCAATGTTGGAGTTTTAGTGGATGACTATCGAGGTCTGATATGAAATTGAATGTTGAAATTAAATCTTTGATTGAAAAATATTGGCATGATAATACTAGGGTTTCATCTAATGCTAGAGATGTTTTAAAATTAAGGGAGGGGTCCAAAGTTCGCAATCCTCACCCAAAACACCTATTAGATACAACAAAAACTAAAATTTATAGAAAATTTTATAGCGATTCAGTGTTACCTGGTAATATTAAAATAAGTCAAAGGTCTTTTGAAAAATGTAAACCCTGGTATGTAAAAATTAATAAGCAACGAATATCTTGTTGTTGTAAAATACATGTTCAATTTCGTTATTTTTATGATGTTTTTCGATATATACGTTGTACCTTGCATTCTAACATGATTATACAAGATTGTGGTATTGATATGCCACCTGAATCAATAAGAGAGTTTATTTCAGGTTTGTTTTGTGAAAAATCTAATGATGAATTATTTTATTTAAGTTCTTGTATTTGCAGGATGATGCATTAAGCTACTGAAATCAACAATTTTAAGAAATTGTTTGCATGAAAGTGTTGATCATGATTTTGGACCGGCAATTAATGGATGTCAAAAGAATTTTAAGAATGTTACTTCTTTAAAAGATGGAAGTAGAGAAGTGTTGTGATTTAGTTATAGAAAAAGTTATTGTGCATGCATTTATGAGTGAATTTAATGATAAAATTGTACCAAAATATGTTATGCACTCTGAACATGCTCGATGGCTTGATGGCCAATTTCGCGCATGTAGAAACACATTTTCAATTGGTACTATACTTTTAGTGGTTGATTTTGCGGAGAATTATACTCTCGCTCCGCAAGAGGAAATAAAATCTCAATATTATAATTTAGTGCAAGTAGCTATGTTTTTCCATATTGTTTATAAACATGCATATGATAGCACTGAGGATGATAGAAAAGTTTTGAGGGAGTATCATTTTTATTTGAGTGACAATCGGTTACACTCATCAGAGTTTATTCAATATTGTTTTAGTATATTTT
>VDFB02386957.1:0-21954 GCA_007258455.2 Sequoia sempervirens
CCATTAAATCCCTAATAACAATGGAGAACAATGAAAGCAAGAAACATGAGAGTATGAAACAAATTCACCTAGTCTTCAAGCCTTCATTGATTCACCTCCATTGGTCTTCTCCATCTTGCTGAAAATGATATAGTTGCCCTCAAATTTGAAATACAACTATAACCTATGACAAAGCCAAGCAAAATATTGAAGTAATGTGATTGCTCAAGTGCTCAAAAGCTCTCAAGCATACTGAAAATAACTTGTGTGTGTCTAAAATGACTTGAGAGAGGGCCTTTTAAAGAGTTCCAAATGGTGAATGGACGGACATGATTAAAAGTTGGTGAAGCCCTAAGATCAACGGCTAGGATTCAATGTGATAAGGATGATTAGGGTTAGGGCAACATTAGGTCAAAGTTAGGGCAAGCCTTGAAATGAAGGCTTGAGATTTAATTGGAGATAATCAAATCAATGGTGGAGAAAAATAGGTAGTTGGCATAATAGAAATTATTTAATTTATGGAGGAATGTTGACTTATGAATTAAATAATGATTTAATTCATAAATGGGAATAAGACAAAAGAGAACAAATAATCATTTTAATTATTTATTTGGTGAGATGGAAAGTGGGATAAGTAAATAAATTTATTTGATTGAAGGATAAATGGTTAAATGGAGAATTATTAGAAGGCATAAGGACTAATTAGTGATGTATCTAAATAAATAAATGCAATTTATTTATTTAAATAATCATGGAGGAATAATTATGACATTAGGACCTGATTAAATAATTGAATTATGTGAGTAAGAAGCATGGTCATCGTATGAAATATGGTTTGCAAGGCGAGGCCATTTTTATGTGTCTACATTTTGCCCCTCTTTGACATGATACAGTTTATCGCATTGTGTCAAAGAACAAGTAAAAAAATATGCCCCAGTTTGAAAGTGAGGAGAGGAAGGATGATGAGGAGGTAGTGGTATGCCCCCTTGAGAGGACAGGCAGGTTCAAAGAACATGAGTGTGCTCTCGAAATGGATGAGAGGACTAGAAGATGAAGGAATAGAAGAAATGTTAGTGTGGAAGTCATGGATGTGATGATGAAAAAAGAATACTTCAATATTTTTCCAAATAACATCATAGGGGTTGCATAATCATCATTGGGCAGTAAAATGTGACAAATGGACAACAAACACCATGATATGACATAGACCAAGGTGTGCAAGGTTGTCCACTTGTGAAAAACAGACAGCCACAGACAAGGAATGTCCTAACTCATACTAAAGGCCAAGTTGCCCCAGTCTTTTTGTCAAGACACACCAAAGACAACAATCAAAGAAAATTAGGCCATGAGACATCATTGCTCCTCTAAATCCTTCATGGGACATCCTTGAGGTAGCTAGTAACATGACCAAGAGTCAAAACAAAAAATATAAAACAAAATAGACCAGAAAAATCAACAGCCATTCAATATATTTGCCAAGATTTGTGTGTCGAAGGTTGATTGTATGACAGTTTGACAGTTTGACAAGTTGAAGAGTTTGACAGTATTGACGTTTTGGTGATGTCTGTCATCAAGAAAGACACATCCTGAAAAGGCCAATGACTATGTGATGAAGCCTGTCATCAGGAAGGACACATCCTGAAAAGGTTGACTATGTGACGAAGCCTGTCATCAGGAAGGACACATCCTGAAAAGGCCAATGACTATGTGATGAAGCCTGTCATCAGGAAGGACACATCCTGAAAAGGTTGACTATGTGACGAAGCCTGTCATCAGGAAGGACACATCCTGAAAAGGCCAATGACTATGTGATGAAGCCTGTCATCAGGAAGGACACATCCTGAAAAGGCCAATGATGTTTTGACGAGGTCCAATTCCAAGAAGGACACATCTTGAAGGGGACCATAAAGTGACTAGGTTGACATTGTGTTGGCAATTTGATGGATGTTTGGCTTGATGACTAACTGGGCTATGTTGTCTATTGATTTGAATGTTGACATTCAAATGATTGTCTTATTTCTGAGTGTGACTATGTCTGACTTGTTTGACCGACATGACGAACCCTAAAGGACTGACCTAGGTGGCCTCAGGGGCTCATCGACTGATGGCCTTGCCTACGTAGAAAAATGTGCAGAGACCACGTAGTTTGACTGGGATGGACGAACAAATTGAAGATGAATTGACATGTTTTGACTTGACCTGAAAAACCCTAAGGGACTGAACCTAGAGGGCCTCGGGGGCTCATCGACTGATGGCCTTGCCTACATAGCAAATGCGCAGAGACCACGTAGTTCAACTATTGACAAAGAATAACACGAATGACATGACTAATTTTGACTCTGTTTTTGGGACTTGTGATGTTATTTGGATGTTTTTGTGCTTTCTTCAGGACATTTTTTAATTCTTAGGTCTTTTTTTCAGGACTGTTTATTATTTTTAGAATTTTTTCAGGACTTTTTTATGATTTTTATGATTTTTTCAGGACTTTTTATGATTTTTATGATATTTTCAGGACTTTTCTGATTGTCAAGACCATGTGCGATACCCACTATAGTCTCATGATAAAATATTGCCCCTAGTCAAGTTGATGGAAAGAACATGATCGGTATGGACGATAGGCAATGCACAAGACTTCGATGTCAACCACTATCAGCCATGGAAAGAAATGTCATGATGTCAGGGTGAAACGTTCTGACGAATCTTAGCAAAATGGATGTTTATTATGGACGAAGGTAGATAGGGTGATAGTAGATGTCAAAGCAATGATCGACTACACATGGCGCCTGTTTTCCAGGTTTTCACCATGGTACTTATCCAAAGCGCCTGTTTACCAGGTTTTCACTATTGGATGAATTATTTCTCTTTTATTTTTGTCAATTTTTTTATTTTTTTGGTGTCACTAGGATGCCTGTTTGCCAAGTTTTCATCCAAGTGATGATATTTTTGTATTTTTCCATTTTTTTGGTATTTTTAATGGTTGTCAGCCAGACTTTCTGATGCTATGTATAAAACTTGCGTAAATGCAGACTGTTGATTGGCTTTGTTAATTGTTCACCATCTGGAGTAGCCAACTGATATGCACCAGAACCAAATGATGTGGTGATGATGTACGGACCCAGCCAATTGGGCTCAAACTTGCCTGGTTTTTCTCTGTCAGGTTGATTCTTAGGATTTTGCATGAGAACCAAGTCACCAATGTCAAATTTTTGAGTCAGCACTCTTTTGTTGTAGCTTCTACAAAGACGATTTTGATATGCCTGTAAGTGGTTCAAGGCATTATGTCTGCGTTCATCTAGCATTTCTAATTCATGCAGTCGTGACTGTCGATATTCTTCATCAGTGATTAGACCTTTCATAGAGACTCGTAGGGATGGAATTTCGACCTCTATGGGCAAGATGGCTTCGGCTCCAAACATGAGGGAAAATGGAGTGGCTCCAGTGGGAGTACGGATGCTAGTGCGATATGCCCACAAAGCAAGATTGAGTTGTATGTGCCAATCACGACCAGCATCATTGACGGTTTTCTTAAGAATTTTGATGATTGTTTTATTGGACGCCTCAGCTTGACCATTTCCTTGTGGGTAGTAAGGCGTGGAGAAGTGGTGTCGGATATGGAAGCGTTCACAAAGTTCACGGACATCCTGATTTTTGAAGGGACGACCATTATCTGTGATTATGGATTGTGGAATACCATATCGACAGATGATATAGTTGAGGATAAACTTGGAAATTTGTTTGTCGGTAATGTAAGTGAGTGGGATGGCTTCAATCCACTTAGTAAAGTACTCAGTGGCGGTAATGATGAATTTGTGGCCATTGGATGAGGTAGGATGGATCTTGCCCACGAGGTCGAGTCCCCATTGTGCGAAGGGCCAAGGAGATGTAATCGGCCGAAGTTCCTGTGCTGGTGCATGAATCAAGTCACTTGTATCTGGCATTGGTGACACATTCTGACAAATTCAAGTGCATCTTTCTCAATGGTTGGCCAGTAATACCCAAGTCTTGTTATCTTTTTGGCTAAAGTAGGACCACTTGAATGGGATCCGCATATACCCTCATGTACCTCTCGCAAGGTTGTTCGTGCTTCATCAGTGTCAAGACATGAAGAAGGGAGTTATCAAAGCTACGTAGGTAAAGGGTGTCACTGAGGATGGTGTATCTGGCACTTTTCGATAAAGGACTTTTGTTGGTTATTGGATAGGTTGGGGGGAAGGGTTTGGGACTTGAGGTAGTCATAAATGTCTTGATACCATGGAGAATTGGGACCAACAAGCTCACAAACCATCTCTGATACTGGTATGTCATATGCAGGAACCAAAAGTTGTTCTACCAAAAATTCAAATTGAGGCACATTACTAGGAATGTCTAGGAGAGAGCCAATTGTGGCCATTGCGTCTGCTGCCTTATTTTGTGTTCTTGGAACTTGCTCAAAAGTCACCATGTGGAAATATGTTTGAAAGTTGTCAACCATTCGTTTATAAGGCATTAATTTCTCATCCTTAGTGTCATATTCATCATTGACTTGGTTAATGACCAATTGAGAATTGCCATAGACATGAAGTGTTCTAATTTTCCATTTGATTGCCATTCTGAGTCCTGTGACAAGTGCCTCATATTCTGCCACATTATTTGTACATGGAAAAGCAATGCGGAAGGACTTAGGAATGGAGTCTCCTTGAGGGGTGATAAATAATATTCCTGCCCCCGATCCATGATTAGTATGGGATCCATCAAAATATAGCCGCCAAGGTGATTTAGGTTCAGTATGAAATATTGTTTCATCTGGAAAGTCTGCTACTAGTGGATGATCACCCTGTATAGGTGTGTATGCCAGTTGGTCTGCTATCACTTGTCCCTTTATTGCCTTTCTTTCAACATATTGAATATCATACTCACTCAAGATCATTACCCATTTGGCCAGGCGACCTGTCAATGCTGCGCAACTTAGGAGATATTTCAGGGGATCAATCTTTGCCACTAAGTGTGTTTGGTGATTTAGCATGTAGTGTCTTAATTTTTGAGCCGCAAAGACAACTGCTAGGCAAGCACGTTCGATGGTTGTGTAATTTAGCTCATATCCAACTAGTGTCCTACTGATGTAGTATATGGCCCTTTCCTTTTCTTCATGGTCATTATGTGCCAGTAATGCCCCTAGTGCTGAAGTTGTTGTAGAAATGTATAGAATCAAAGGTTTCCCTTCAATTGGTGGCATTAAAACAGGTGGTGACAGTAGATATTCTTTTATTTGTTGGAAGGCCTCTTGACATTTATCTATCCACACAAAAGGGATACTTTTGCGCATAAGATACTGAAATGGGTGACACTTGTCTACCAATTGTGCTATGAAGTGTCGGATGGATTGTAACCTGCCTTGCAATGTCTTGAGTTCACTTATCCCTTTTGGAGGAGGCATGTCTAATATGGCTTTCACCTTGGTAGGATCGACCTCAATGCCTCTACGAGAAACAATGTACCCCAAAAGTTTGCCTGATGTCATGCCAAAGACACATTTCTTTGGATTCAAGCGGACCTTGTATTCTTCCAGTCTCTTGAAAATTTTGTCTAACACCTTCAAGTGATCTCTTCGTGTCAAAGATTTTTCCAAAAGGTCATCTACATAATCTTCCATTATCTTGTGCATCATGTCATGGAATATAGTTGTCATGGCTCTCTGATACGTGGTGCCTGCATTCTTAAGACCAAAAGGCATGATGTTCCAACAGTATGTGCCCCAAGGACATATGAAGGTTGTTTTGTGTTGATCTTCAGGGGCAATACGAATCTGATTATAACCAGAAAAACCGTCCATGAGGGACAACATCTCATATCCTGCTGTAAGGTCCACTATGATATCGATGTTTGGCAAGGGAAAGTCATCCTTTGGACAAGCTTTATTCAGGTCCCGAAAATCTGTGCAAATATGGATTTGACCATTTGGCTTTGTGACTGGTACAAGATTTGATATCCATTCGGCATAGTGTATGGACCGTATGAATCCCACATCTAAATATTTCTTAACTTCTATTTTGACTAACAAGGCAATCTGTGGGTGCATCTTTCGCAGCTTTTGTTTCACTGGCTTGGCATCTGGAAATAATGGCCAATGGTGCAAGACAAGTTCTGGATCCAACCTAGGCATATCGGCATAAGACCATGCAAAGTTGACCTTACGCTCTGAAAAGAATTTGTGGAACTCAGGTTTCTCTTCCTCTGTCAAAGATGTCGCAAAGAGGACCATCTTAGGATCTTTTGTTATAGATATGTTTACTTCTATAGTGTCTTCTATGAGCATGGCCGATTTTTCTTGAGTTACGGGGAGAAAGTCCAATTCTCCATCCTTAGGCACGTCCTTTATTTTTACTGCTTTACCATCAGAGGGTGCCTTGCGGTTTTCACCTAAAGACATGTCATTTTTTACCTTATTTTTATTTTTCATTTTCTGACTAGAGGATGGAGTAGTCTCCCCAAAGTAAGCGGCACAATCTAGGTCAATGGAAAATACAGCCTTGTGGTCTCCACTTGGTATACCCTCACGCAGTCCCATGAATTCTGCAATGGCCTCATCATTTTGAAATATGTCCATAATTGGCGGGCCTTGTTGATCCCAATCGATTAGTTGTGGGTAGACTAAGGAAATACCATCATCAGTATTGGTGAATGGTGGGTAAGATGCGGAAAGCATGCCAACAAATTCAGAGAGGTTAAAGATAAAATTGTCATTGTCGGGCTCTATATCAGATTCCATCCAGTACTCTGCCTCGCTTGATTCACACTCATCAGCAAAGTAAGGAACAAAGGGAGTGGAGTTTGGGTCAGTAGTGGCATGTGGCAATTCAAATGAATCTGAATGATGGTCATTAGGTTCAGTAGGGTAGACGAGTATGTCAGGATTATGGTCAATAGGAGTAGAAGAGGATCTGGATTGGGTGTTGTTTGGTGTCATGTTGATTTTGAACATTTTCCAGAATCTCTCTTCAAATGTAGGCTCTCCAGGTTCAAGGAACAAGTCATCAAGGCAACAGTCACTTAGGGATCGTTGGGAGCCAAATTCCCATTCGTGGGAGTCAGTTTCAGAAAGGGGATCTTCAATTGTCTTGACACAGTCTGAAGCATTTACTCTCTCACTAGAAAGTGCATTGGTACTATGATCACCAGATTCTCCTGGTCCTAACCCTAACCCAAGATGTTTAGGTCTTCCTTTAGGTGCTAGAGGTTCTTGCCTTCCTGTCTTGTGCTTGCCGACGCCACTAGTTCCATCGTAGCCTTTTGCCTTTATCATGTCATATCCTTTACCATACATTTTTACTGGCAAGGGAGTTGGATCTTCTAGTTCTCTATAAATCCAAGACAACACGTTGTCAATGTCCTCTTGACTCGTTTCACCCCACTTTATGAATATTGTTTTTGGAGGGACTCTAAAAATTTATTTTGACTCTAACATGAAGCAAGGCTTGCCATAGACCTGGGGAGACTTAGGCATCCTCGTTATGCAATAGGCTGTATTCAACTTATACTCTCCACACCCTTGGTCTTGGATCTTAATACTTGCGTGGATGCTTGGGGTGATGGATGAAGTGGTAGATGTCATGGAGGTGGTCATGGTTGTTGAAGAAGCAGAAGTGGATGTTGTGGCAGTGGATGTGGACGTGGGAGGCTTCGCAAGTGTTGATGGGTCAATGAATTTAGAGGATGAAGATGTCGAAGCTTCACTGTTGATAGGCACTTGGCGCTCTGAGATACCTCTCAAATTGGTACAATATTGAAATGGGTCAGGGTCTCCATATATAGTAATCTCAGTGCCTTCAAAGGGAAACTTCAAACACTGGTGATACGTGGAAGGGACAACTTTCAAGGTGTGAATCCAAGGTCGACCAAGTAAAATATTGTATGGAAGTTCTAGATCCAGGACTTGACAAGTGGTGTCCACGATGATTGGTCCAATACGAATTGGAAGTGTAATTACGCCCCGAGAGGAACGTTCTTCATCATCATATGCCTTGATAACAATGCTCTTTGTAGCGTCTACACAAGCATCAGAAAAGCCTAGGGCCTTAACCAATTTTAAGGAGCATATGTTCAGTCCTGCTCCACCATCTACTAACACTCGTCTGACCTTATGCTTATGGATAAAAACTTCAATGTGAAGGGCATCATTATGATTGGATTTAGACGATGAGTAGTCTTGGTCTGAAAATGTTATATGGTGGGGAGCGGTAAGATATCCCACCATGGCCTCAAATTGATTGACATCAATGTCTTGGGGAATAGAAGACTCTTGTAATGTTTTGTCGAGTATAGCCTTATGAGCTAGGGAAATGCGTAGCAACTCAAGTATAGAAATTTGTGCAGGTGTCTTCCCAAGTTGGTCAATGAGGTTAAAATTTACTTTAGGCTTGGATTGTTTGGGTAATGGATTGGACTGCGATTGTTGGGTGGATGGGCCAGCGATTGTTATCTTTGGTTGTCTGGGAGGAAGGCCAGCTATGGTGACTGTTCCCCCACGGGTAGTGACATTGCATTCAGGGGCATTTCTGACAGTAACTGTGTTGACATGTTCAGCAATTGTTCTAATATGATTTATGATAGGTCCCCCAGAATAGTCATATGCAATACGGGCATGGTTGGCTCGATTATTGTTATTGGATTTTGACGTGGAAGGGTTACTAGAACCATGGTCCTGTAGTGGGTTCTTGTGTATGGTATGGTCTGAATTAGATGCAAATTGTGGTCCACTTATCTCAATGGTATGATTCTCGATAAGTTCTTGTACTAGATTTTTCAGTTGTCGAAAGGAGGAGGTTTTATGTCCTTTTGCTCGATGATAATCACAAAATGCATTGTCATCCCACCAAAATGGTTTAAACTGCCCTGGGTCATATAGTTTTGGGTCCTAGAAAACACTTGGCAAACACGATGTTTTGAATGTGTAATCAATCACAAAGAAGACAAGCACAATCCTATGGTTAAGCCAGGACAATATCCGCTAGATTCCACTTGGGTTTCCCCAGCCACATATCCTTAGCGTGTGAATTCAGAAGCTTGGCTGCACGGGCTCCCCCTTACAGTGCACTCTCTTCTCAGGCCAACCAAGCTTCCAGCACCCATAAAACTCCCATGGCATGCTGATCACCTCTACTAAAGACTGTGAAGATGTGGATGCCTTCACAACGACCGTTGCTGCGCTAGCGGATAGAAGGTTTTTGGCTACTACACAAGAGTATTTAGTTCGGGACCCTCGTTCGAGTGGCCATACATGGGGCAAGAGATTAATCACCGATTAGGTAGCACTCCAGCCTGAAGAGGTTACGCTCAACAGGGTTTATGGGAGTACTACTCTGTCCGTATGACACATCCGCACTCGTAATCCTAGGCTTTCCCTTAGGATTCACATTTATATACCGATCGGGGGTAGCTCGGCCAAAGAGCTCCGTTGCCGGTCTGAGTCGCCTTGGGGTGAGTACTTTTTCCCACTAAGGAAGGCCCAATTTCCTAGAGTCAATAACACGATGTAATTAAAGAGAATTTTTCCGATTAGATTGCAAATAGCATAAAACCATCATATGAAGGCCCAATTTAGGAAGGCCCAATAGCATGGTAATCCGTTGTTTGTCATGTTACTAGCTACCAAGTGGACACCTCAAGGATATCCCATGAAGGATATAGAGGTGCAAGGATTTCTCATGATTTTCAAGGAAAATTTGGATGGATTTGCACCTCTAAATCCTTCATGGGATATCCCACCAAGGAAGGCCCAATTTAGGAAGGCCCAATTTGATATGATGACCATGCTTGTTACTCACATAATTCAATTATTTAATCAGGTCCTAATGTCATAATTATTCCTCCATGATTATTTAAATAAATAAATTGCATTTATTTATTTAGATACGTAACTAATTAGTCCTTATGCCTTCTAATAATTCTCCATTTAACCATTTATCCTTCAATCAAATAAATTTATTTATTTAGCCCACTTTCCATCTCACCAAATAAATAATTAAAATAATTATAAATATCAAGTCTTTTGTCTCATTCCCACTTATAAATTAAATCATTATTTAATTCATAAGTCAACATTCTCCACAAATTAAATAATTTCTATTATGCCAACTACCTATTTTTCTCCACCATTGATTTGATTATCTCCAATTAAATCTCAACCCTTCATTTCAAGGCTTGCCCTAACTTTGACCTAATGTTGCCCTAACCCTAATCATCCTTATCACATTGAATCCTAGCCGTTGATCTTAGGGCTTCACCAACTTTTAATCATGTCCGTCCATTCACCATTTGGAACTCTTTAAAAGGCCCTCTCTCAAGTCATTTTAGACACACACACAGTTATTTTCAGTATGCTTGAGAGCTTTTGAGCACTTGAGCAATCACATTACTTCAATATTTTGCTTGGCTTTGTCATAGGTTATAGTTGCACTTCAAATTTGAGGGCAATTATATCATTTTTAGCAAGATGGAGAAGACCAATGGAGGTGAATCAATGGAGGCTTGAAGACTAGGTGAATTTGTTTCATACTCTCATGTGTTCTTGCTTTCATTGTTCTCCATTGTTATTAGGGATTTAATGGTTTTATGCTATTTGCAATCTAATTAGAAAAATTCTCTTTAATTACATTTGGTGAACCTGATGTGAACTTGAGCACAACTATTCATAGTTTTGTTTCAATTTCATAATGTTTCTTCATTATATTCAGGAAATCATTGTTTAATATCCTATATTCACATTTATCTCTGACATTGTTTGTGAAATCCTATATTCTCATTTGTCTTTGAAATTGTCTATAGGAGAGATGGTTGTTGTGACTGAATATTATTCATTTAACTTTTAAATACTGTCAGTCTTTTTAAACCACCATTTGTTGATGATTTGTCTATGTCATATCATGTTAGATATAGATTATCAAACGATTTCCTTAAATCTAAGATGATTTTCAATATTTTGATTTTCACTACTACGTCATACACATACGCGGAATCTACACATACGCGGAATCTGTGCCATATATGTCACAAATGATTAGCTTACTGAATAATTTGTAATATTTTGACATAGATTATCAAATGATTGCCTTAGATCTAAAATGCATTTCTGCAATTTCATGTATGAGACAAATGTAAACCACAAACACCCTGCATATTTCCAAATCCGCCATTTCATGTATGCAGTGCCTTGTAGTGACAAGAACTAATGAATATATCTATGGTTTTTTTTTTGCTTGATATATCTGTAGAAATATAATGCGTTTTAGCCCAATTCAGCCTCCACATATATGCTTTAGAAAACAAGAAATACACTGCAAAAGACAAAAACTCGTTGTATATTGTTTTCAAAATGATAATCGCATGGCTTGTTTGGCCAAATTTCCCGCTTGTAGTTGGCCCCAGGGGTTCGAGCCTTGCACCTACACCCTTCTAGTGATGGATACATACATCATGTTTTGCGGCCGCTTCTCATTGTCTAATTAAGGCGTCATTTAATCAAATCTATATATGGTTCAATTGCTGCCATCAGGGTTTTGGATCTGCCATGCATAAAATTGTGGAAGCTGCAGCTCGCGCAGGAAGGTTGGGGATGCACAAGGGTTTTGTATTTTGATTTCAAGACTGTCCCACATCCACATTCTAATTTGCTCGAGCACTAGTAGTATCATTTTACATGATTCAATTTGACACTCTGATTTCAATCAAATCTTCTTTGAAAAGAAGCGTGTGTGGGAGGATTGGCAGTTGGAGTGCATTCACTTCGCATTAAAAATTGATGGAACTCATAGCGTGCATTCATTAATTCTGACACTGCTGGGCGGACCTCATGCCCAACATGTTTTTGCTTTTGACATTTGGCAAACTACTTCCAATTTTTGACGGCTCTACTTTAAATGGAAAACAAATCTAATCAATGCGTCTTCACTATTGACAATGGACAACATTAAATAAATTTGTAAGGAGCAGATAAATGTTTGATCTTGATTGACATTCTTTGTGATTTTGTGAAAAAATTGTCAGAATCATAACATTTTTTAATACCACCAACTCAATTGCAGCATTCAAGTGTTTTGTGGTGTTTTGACCAAGAAACTGTTATATTGTTATTTTGTCTCGAGTCATGATTCTGCTAAAGGTCACCGCAAGCGCTGCAATCACAGAACGATTTAGAGGGACCCTCAGCGCCGACTCCAGCCATCCATCACCTGCTCCTCATAAATACCTCTGAATCATATTCAAACACCTACGTGTTAAATAAAGATTGGAGGTTGGCGGAGGTTTCTATCTTGAATGCTTTATCTGCTACGTTTGACAAGAGTTCGCTGACCCGAGGGAGTAATTCATTCACATATCGCTTTACATTTTCTTTCACTTTACTTTAGCTTTTACTTAGATTTAGATTTCATACGATTTAGACTTTTCATTAGCTTAGCTTTTAATATACTTTAGAAAATGTGAATAGCTTTAGATTAGCTTTTCATTACATTAGATTAAACTTGTCTTCTAATTAAGTTACAAGCTTTTAATTTTAATAGTTTTAGATTTGTTTTTAATTAGATTCCATTTAAATTAGTTTTTAATTTAGCTCATTAGTTTTAGATTTTAATTACTTTTTAATTTAATTTAGATTTTCAATCAAATCTTAATTAGAATTGGCTATTTAATTAGATTTTAATTTAATGGATTTTTTTTAATTAGATTTTAATTTAATGTAGACTTTCATTTTAATTAGATTAAATACTTAATTAGATTTTTTTTATTTAGATTCTTAATTAGATTAGGTTTTTCATTAGATTTTAGGTTTTATTTATTTATTTAGATTTTCAATTGTAGACTTTAGCCTAATTAGAACTTAGATTAATTAGATTTCTAGACTAGATTAATTTTGTCTATGAAATTAAATGATAGTTTTGTCTCTAATTTAATTTTCATGGCTAATCTTTGATTTCTTTTTGTATTAGGTTTGAATGTCCACGATTCGGGATTTGCAACGTCAACTATCGCTTGTCAAAGATGGAAGACTCAAAACTACTAATTGTGTTTTTGCAGGGCTCTCGCTTCAATTGTGCTTTATCTTGAGTGCCTCCTTCACATAGCTGATTTATTGGGACTAAAAAGAACTTGCGTGCTTGAGTTGACATTATAAGCATTGGCTTAAAATACACAAAGTGTTTGATTTGTTTTCCTCACACTTCAATTTGGCTATTAAAATGAACAAATGCTTTCAACTTGTGTAACCTTCAATTCAATAATAGGAGTATCCTCTCCCCTTGTGCACTTGTGCGATCTTGGGTGCAAGAGAAACTGTTATTGACTCTAAGAAATTGGGCCTTCCTTGGTGGGAAAAAGTACTCACCCCAAGGCGACTCAGACCGGCAACGGAGCTCTTTGGCCGAGCTACCCCCGACCGGTATACAAATGTGAATCCTAAGGGAAAGCCTAGGATTACGAGTGTGGATGTGTCATATGGACAGAGTAGTACTCCCATAAACCCTGTTGAGCGTAACCTCTTCAGGCTGGAGTGCCACCTAATCGGTGATTAATCTCTTGCCCCATGTATGGCCACTCGAACGGGGGTCCCGAACTAAATACTCTTGTGTAGTAGCCAAAAACCTTTTATCCGCTAGCGCAGCAACGGTCGTTGTGAAGGCATCCACATCTTCACAATCTTTAGTAGAGGTGATCAGCGTGCCATGGGAGTTTTATGGGCGCTGGAAGCTTGGTTGGCCTGAGAAGAGAGTGCACTGTAAGGGGGAGCCCGTGCAGCCAAGCTTCTGGATTCACACGCTAAGGATATGTGGCTGGGGAAACCCAAGTGGAATCTAGCAGATATTGTCCTGGCCTAACCATAGGATTGTGCTTGTCTTCTTTGTGATTGATTACACATTCAAAACATCGTGTTTGCTAAGTGTTTTCTAGATTCTCAAATAGTATACACAACGCTCACAAATCTGGAAACAATCAACTTCAGACAATCCAAACTTTTCATCAAAACATCACAAAACTGAATTCGAGTCCAAACAATTTGGCCTACTGTCAAACATCTTTTCTCAAAGTCTTTGTCAGAAACCAGAACTGAAATTGCTCAAAATTTTCATCATTCAACCATTAGCTTGCCTTTTTTTTTTAGGTTCATCCTTGTTAATTTTAGTTGCATTCCCTAGGCTTCATAATCATCATTTCCTACATAGACTTATCATTAGGTTTTCATCTTTGCAGACTTTGGATTAGGCCACCTCATCACACTTTGCAAAATCATTGCCTTCAAGAGTAGGTTATCTTGGGACTTAGTCAACAATCTCCTTTTCAATCATTGTCCTTTTGTGAGAATTTCCAACTCAACAGTCTAGTTTGGAAAACTCACTAGTCATTTTGACCTTGTCACTTAGTCCCTTTAACAAGTCCTTTGATAACCAAAATTAAGACATAGATTAAGCTTAGAGTGGTTAGGAAACCTTTCTCCACATTGCATTCATCTTAGTCCATACTTTGCATATTTTGTGCCTAAAAATCCAAAAAAATCAAAAAATAGTGTTCACCCTAGTCCTCATTTTGCACCTTGACCTTGCATTAGTCACCTTTTTAGTCAACATTATCATCTTAGTACTCATTTTTCCCCTAGTCAATTCTATCACCTTGCATTAATCAACATTGTCATCATAGCCATCATTGTCACCTCGACATTTGACATATTTCTTTGGCAACTTTGTCATCTTGCATCAATCATTTCCTTAGGAATACATTGTAATCACCTTGCATTATCATCCTTTATCACAAAAACACCAAAAACATAGACTAGTTGTCATCTTCATTTGAGCAATTCTCTTTTATGGTCGAAACTAGGCTTCAAAGAAAGAAAAGACAAATGGAAAACTTTGGACAAGACTTCAACACCAACATCCACACCAACACTTATGATATGAACCAAGACATGAATTTTAATGATCCATTCACCAACATGAACATACCATCTTCCATGAACTTGCGAACATCCTCTCGAAATCCATTCGAACCATTCATACAGAGAGACCACCATGGACAACTATTAACTGAGGATCTAGAGGTTGCAGCCCAAAATCCTGACGTAGCTTCATTGGTAGAGGAATTGGTCTTGAATGATGCTGACAGATACCTTGCTATGCTTTTAGACCAAGGGGAAAAACTACCAAGAGGCTTTGACATCAATACCATAAGAACTTTGTCTCCAGACAACATGACACAAAAATTGACACCTCAACAAAACACAAACAATGCCTCCAACAATAACATTGTGTTCACCACACAAATTGCTACAAGCACCATCAATGTTACATCTAGTGGCACCATAAGTCAAAACTCCTCCAACTCAATCAATGCAACATCTATTGGAGGAACACCCACGATGTCACAAGCAATATCACAATCCATGCCCGCAATGTCAATGACATCTTCACAAATAGTTGGAACTACCCTTGGATCTACATCAATGGGGGCAAGTTCCTCAAACCCCATATTTGGAACTTCATCTATGACCATAGGGACGTCATCATCAAATCCTTATGTTGGAACCTCATTTAACCCCTTTGGAGGAACTAAACGACGTATTCTTATTAGAGGTCCCCAACCAAACATTAACACATCGTCACAATTAAACATCAATGCCTCACAAGGACAAAATACCAACATCCTACATGGACAATTCCAAGGACAAAATACCAACATCCCGCATGCACAATTCCAAGGACAAAATACCAACATCCTGCATGGACAATTCCAAGGACAAAATACCAACATCCCACATGGACAATTCTTCCAATATGGACAAGGCACTCAAATGACACAACAAATGAATACCTTTGGGCACCAGAATATTCAAGGTTACCAGATTCCCCAAATATCGACAAATATGGCTGGATCGCACATCCCCACATATTCATCACAAATTCACATGCAACAACACATTCCTCATCAAAATTGGCAATACCAACAATTGCCAAACCAAAACATATCATACATTCCACAACAACACATGTCACATTCAAACTCGAACATGCTATCACAATCAATGGGGACTCAAGGGATACCCATCACTCCCATGTGTGATGCGACCAATAATCCCATAATAGATGCCTTGACAGCCAGAGTGGCAGACCTCCAAAAACAGATGGAAAACATGCAAACATCCAACAAAATGCCACCAATGTCATATGACCTATGTCCATATCCTTTTGACACAACTTTATACATGCCACCATTTCCTCCTGGATATGTGGCCCCAAACTTCACCAAATACAAGGGAAAGACAAATCCTATTGAACACATTCGAGAATTCACGACCAACTGTATGGACATTGCATATGAACACACTTACTTGATGCGACTCTTCTCCAAGAGTCTAACAGGACCCACACTCGAATGGTTCTCCACTTTGAAGGGGATAAAAACATGGAATGAACTTGTAGAAAAATTTGTGGAAAATTATGCCTATAACATTGACACAAACACCTCCATCACTAGCTTATGCACACTTACACAAGAAGACGCTGGTGAAATGTTTATCCCATTTTTCCAACGATGGAGAGGCCTTGCAAGTCGTTGCCACATAGACATACCTGAAAAAGAGAAGGTTGACATGTTTGTACAAACACTCCTAGGCCCATTGAAAAATGGCTTGCGAGTTCATTGTTGTACAACCTTTGCAAACCTAGTCGAACGAGGTGTCCAACTTGAGAAAGCACTTATTGCTGAGGGAAGATTAAAATATAGTCCTAAAAACATAAATGCAAGTCCTCCCACTGACAAGAACAAATACTGGGTTAAGAATAAACATGTCACCAATGATGGCATTGTAGATGCTAAGGCTATCAATGCAATGGGTCCTGTGCTTACCCTTAAAGGGGCTCAACCGCAAAATACACAGATGACCACACAAACCCATGCTACCAATGTTGTACAGCCAAATCAAAATAACCAAGGTAATCAAAATAACCAAAATCAAAGGCAGCCCCACAACCCAGAACAGTTCCCCAGGAGTCGCACATACACCCCCTTGGGTGAGCCCATTGAAGAAGTCCTCAAGAAACTCCTTCAAAATGGTGTCATAACACTTGAGGACCCAAAACCATATGACCCAGGGCAGTTTAAACCATTTTGGTGGGACGACAATGCATTTTGTGATTATCATCGGGCAAAAGGACATAAAACCTCCTCCTGTCGACAACTGAAAAATTTGGTACAAGACCTTATCGAGAATCGTACCATTGAGATAGGTGGACCACAATTTGCATCTAATTCAGACCATACCATACACAAGAACCCACTACAGGACCATGGTTCTAGTAACCCTTCCACATCAAAATCCAATAACAATAATCGAGCCAACCATGCCCGTATTGCATATGACTATTCTGGGGGACCTATCATAAATCATATTAGAACAATTGCTGAACATGTCAACACAGTTACTGTCAGAAATGCCCCTGAATGCAATGTCACTACCCGTGGGGGAAAGTCACCATAGCTGGCCCTCCTCCCAGACAACCAAAGATAACAATCGCTTGGCCCATCCACCCAACAATCGCAGTCCAATCCATTACCCAAACAATCCCAGCCTAAAGGAAATTTTAACCTCATTGACCAACTTGGGAAGACACCTGCACAAATTTCTATACTTGAGTTGCTACGTATTTCCCCAGCTCATAAGGCTATACTCGACAAAACATTACAAGAGTCTTCTATTCCCCAAGACATTGATGTCAATCAATTTGAGGCCATGGTGGGATATCTTACCGCTCCCCACCATATAACATTTTCAGACCAAGACTACTCATCGTCTAAATCCAATCATAATGATGCCCTTCACATTGAAGTTTTTATCCATAAGCATAAGGTCAGACGAGTGTTAGTAGATGGTGGAGCAGGACTGAACATATGCTCCTTAAAATTGGTTAAGGCCCTAGGCTTTTCTGATGCTTGTGTAGACGCTACAAAGAGCATTGTTATCAAGGCATATGATGATGAAGAACGTTCCTCTCGGGGCGTAATTACACTTCCAATTCATATTGGACCAGTCATTGTGGACACCACTTGTCAAGTCCTGGATCTAGAACTTCCATACAATATTTTACTTGGTCGACCTTGGATTCACGCCTTGAAAGTTGTCCCTTCCACGTATCACCAGTGTTTGAAGTTTCCCTTTGAAGGCACTGAGATTACCATATATGGAGACCCTGACCCATTTCAATATTGTACCAATTTGAGAGGTATCTCAGAGCGCCAAGTGCCTATCAACAGTGAAGCTTCGACATCTTCATCCTCTAAATTCATTGACCCATCAACACTTGCGAAGCCTCCCGCATCCACATCCACTTCTGCTTCTTCAGCAACCATGACCACCTCCATGACATCTACCACTTCATCCATCACCCCAAGCATCGACGCAAGTATTAAGATCTAGGACCAAGGGTGTGGAGAGTATAAGTTGAATACGACCTATTGCATAACGAGGATGCCTAAGTCTCCCCAGGTCTACGGCAAGCCTTGCTTCATGTTAGAGTCAAAAGAAATTTTTAGAGTCCCTCCAAAAACAGTATTCATAAAGTGGGGTGAAATGAGTCAAGAGGACATTGACAACGTGTTATCTTGGATTTATAGAGAACTAGAGGATCCAACTCCCTTGCCAATAAAAATGTATGGTAAAGGATATGACATAATAAAGGCAAAAGGCTACGATGGAACTGGTGGCCTCGGCAAGCACAAGACAGGAAGGCAAGAACCTCTAGCACCTAAAGGAAGACCTAAACATCTTGGGTTAGGGTTAGGACCAGGAGAATCTGGTGATCATAGTACCAATGCACTTTCTAGCGAGAGAGTAAATGCTTCAGACTGTGTCGAGACAATTGAAGATCCTCTTTCTGAAACTGACTCCCACGAATGGGAATTTGGCTCCCAACGATCCCTAAGTGACTGTTGCCTTGATGAATTGTTCCTTGAACCTGGAGAGCCTACATTTGAAGAGAGATTCTAGAAAATGTTCAAAATTAACATGACACCAAACAACACCCAGTCTAGATCCTCTTCTACTCCTATTGACCATAATCTCGACATACTCGTCTACCCTACTGAACCTAATGACCATCATTCAGATTCATTTGAATTGCCACATGACACTACTGACCCAAACTCCACTCCCTTTGTTCCTTACTTTGCTGATGAGTGTGAATCAAGCGAGGCAGAGTACTGGATAGAATCGGATATAGAGCCTGATGATGACAATTTTATCTTTAACCTCTCTAAATTTGTCGGCATGCTTTCCGCGTCCTAACCACCGTTCACCAATACTAATGATGATATTTCCTTAGTCTACCCACAACTAATCGATTGGGATCAACAAGGCCTGCCAATTATGGACATATTTCAAAATGATGAGGCCATTGCAAAATTCATGGGACTGCGTGAGGGTATACCAAGTGGAGACCACAAGGCTGGATTTTCCATTAACCTAGATTGTGCCGCTTACTTTGGGGAGACTGCTCCATCCTCTAGTCAGAAAATGAAAAATAAAAATAAGGTAAAAAATGACATGTCTTTAGGTGAAAACCGCAAGGCACCTTCTGATGGTAAAGCAGTAAAAATAAAGGACGTGCCTAAGGATGGAGAATTGGACTTTCTCCCTATAACTCAAGAAAAATCAGCCATGCTCATAGAAGACACTATAGAAGTAAACATATCTACAGCAGAAGATCCTAAGATGGTCCTCTTTGCGGCATCTTTGACAGAGGAAGAGAAACCTGAATTCCACAAATTCTTTTCAGAGCATAAGGTCAACTTTGCATGGTCTTATGTTGATATGCCTAGGTTGGATCCAGAACTTGTCTTGCACCATTTGCCATTATTTCCAGATGCCAAGCCAGTGAAACAAAAGCTGCGGAAGATGCACCCACAGATCGCCTTGTTAGTGAAAATAGAACTTAAGAAATTGTTAGATGTGGGATTCATACGGTCCATAGACTACGCCGAATGGATATCAAATCTTGTACCAGTCACAAAGCCAAACAGTCAAATCCGCATTTGCACAGATTTTCGGGACCTGAATAAAGCTTGTCCAAAGGATGACTTTCCCTTGCCAAACATCGATATCATAGTGGACCTTACAGCAGGATATGAGATGTTGTCCCTCATGGACGGTTTTTCTGGTTATAATCAGATTCGTATTGCCCCTGAAGATCAACACAAAACAACCTTCATATGTCCTTGGGGCACATACTGTTGGAATGTCATGCCTTTTGGTCTTAAGAATGCAGGTGCCACGTATCAGAGAGCCATGACAACCATATTCCATGACATGATGCACAAGATAATGGAAGATTATGTAGATGACCTTTTGGCAAAATCTTTGACACGAAGAGATCACTTGAAGGTGTTAGACAAAATTTTCAAGAGACTGGAAGAATACAAGGTCCGCTTGAATCCAAAGAAATGTGTCTTTGGCGTGACATCAGGCAAACTTTTGGGGTACATTGTTTCTCGTAGAGGCATTGAGGTCGATCCTGCCAAGGTGAAAGCCATATTAGACATGCCTCCTCCAAAAGGGATAAGTGAACTCAGGACATTGCAAGGCAGGTTACAATCCATCTGATGCTTCATAGCACAATTGGCAGACAAGTGTCACCCATTTCAGTATCTTTTGCGCAAAAGTATCCCTTTTGTGTGGACAGATAAATGTCAGGAGGCCTTCCAACAAATAAAATAATATCTACTATCACCACCTGTTTTAATGCCACCAATTGAAGGGAAACCTTTGATTCTGTACATTTCTGCAACAACTTCAGCACTGGGGGCATTACTGGCACAAAATGACCATGAAGAAAAGGAAAGGGCCATATACTACATAAATAGGACACTGGTTGGATATGAGCTAAATTACACAGCCATCGAACGTGCTTGCCTAGCAGTTGTCTTTGCGGCTCAAAAATTAAGACACTACATGCTGAATCACCAGACACACTTAGTGGCAAAGATTGATCCCCTGAAATATCTCCTAAGTCATGCAGCATTGACAGGTCGCCTGGCAAAATGGGTAATGATCTTGAGCGAGTATGATATTCAATATGTTGAAAGAAAGGCGATAAAGGGACAAGTGATAGCAGACCAACTGGCAGACGCACCTATACAGGGTGATCATCCACTAGTAGCAGACTTTCCAGATGAAACAATATTTCATACTGAACCTAAATCACCTTGGCGGCTATATTTTGATGGATCCCATACTAATCATGGATCAGGGGCAGGAATATTATTTATCACCCCTCAAGGAGACTCCATTCCTAAGTCCTTCCGCATTGCTTTTCCATGTACAAATAATGTGGCAGAATATGAGGCACTTGTCACAGGACTCAGAATGGCCATCAAATGGAAAATTAGAACACTTCATGTCTATGGTGATTCTCAATTGGTCATTAACCAAGTCAATGATGACTATGACACTAAGGACGAGAAATTAATGCCTTACAAACGAATGGTTGACAACTTTCAAACATATTTTCACATGGTGACTTTTGAGCAAGTTCCAAGAACACAAAATAAGGCAGCAGACGCAATGGCCACAATTGGCTCTCTCCTAGACATTCCTAGTAATGTGCCTCAATTTGAATTTTTGGTAGAACAACTTTTGGTTCCTGCATATGACATACTAGAATCAGAGATGGTTTGTGAGCTTGTTGGTCCCAATTCTCCATGGTATCAAGACATTTATGACTACCTCAAGTCCCAAACCCTTCCCTCCAACCTATCCAATAACCAACGAAAGTCCTTTATCCAAAAAGCCGCCAGATACACCATCCTCAGTGACACCCTTTACCGATGCAACTTTGATAACTCCCTTCTTCGATGTCTTGACACTGATGAAGCACGAACGACCTTGCGAGAGGTACATGAGGGTATATGCGGATCCCATTCAAGTGGTCCTACTTTAGCCAAAAAGATAACAAGACTTGGGTA
>VDFB02386958.1:0-18796 GCA_007258455.2 Sequoia sempervirens
GTAGACTATAATATTTACTTGTCACCATTTTTTAAAAGTATAATATAATGACCCTCATTGTATTTTGCAAGGTAAAATGTACCCATGATCTGTAATTCCCATGGGGCTTAACATTGCCTTTATATCATTGATCTAATGACCCTCATTGTACTCTACGAGGTAAAATGTACTCATGCAATCTATAATGCTCGTGAGACCCAAAATTGTGGGCCCCATGAGCATTACAAATTATGAGTACATTTTACCTAGTGGAATACAACAAGGGCCATTAAATTATATTATAAATCAATGGTGGAAACTAAAGATTAGAAATATGGTCCTAAAGAAAATAATAATTATGATATACTATTGGCGAACTAATATAGATTTCTACTATAATTTATAAAATTTAGGATCTAATCATGTATCAAAAATTGTGGAAAATTTTTGAGTTAATTTTTTTAATAAAATAAATCATTTGGAAATTTAAATAAGACTATAATAAAATTTTGTAAAAATGTGGCAATTCAAGTCACATTATAGCTCAAACTATTAGCCAATTTTGGATTCCCAAATTTCAACTATTAGCCAATTGATAAATATTAGCCACTAAAAAATTCACTAGCAAGGCTGCATCACCTCTTTAGCTAGCACTTGTGACTACTTTAAATTTGCATATAGCTAAATAAAAAAAATATGACAAAAAATTATATTGACAAGAAAAATACTATAATGAACCTTAGTTAAATATTTATGAAAAATACTTAGATCTAAAATACCCATTGAAAATATTCAAATGAACTGCATTAGTTCTAAAACATGTGTAAGAAATAAATAAATTCACACACATAAAAATAGAAGTCCATGAATATACTAGAGAAAATTCATAGTAGAAAAATGCTGAAATATAATTAAAAATACTCAATCTTAAGCACAAATTCAGTTTATGAATGAAATTCCTCAAAAGACCAAAATGGAATTCATCCTCTGATCTTAAAATCAAAGGGTTTTTATCCTTATATTCAATAAGAGAAAACGAGTGCTTGATGACAAAAATATGTGAACTAATGAAATTTTCTACCTTTGATAGAGGTTGAATGACCACTATAGGTCCACATGTGCTAAGAATTATTTGAAAGTTTCTTTCCATTTGACATACAATTTTAAAGTGAATCATGCTTATTGGTAAAATCATTTGTTTAAATGGCGAGGGTCCATGAAAATGCAAATTAGAAGGATACAATGGTAAGAGGAAGGATACAATGGTAAGAGGTACTAGTGTATCAAGAGTTAAAAAATTTCTGTAAATTATTTATATTTGGTAATACAATAATTATTTTATTTTAGTGTCTAAAGTCTAGGTTATGGGGAGAAAGATGCAAGGGGATGACAAAGTTTAGAGGCCTAGATAGGAAAAGTAGCAAGATAGTGGAGATTAGGATTTAGACATACCTAATGAATGGGGTAGTAGGAATTAAGCTTTAGATATAATAATGTAGGGAGGATTTGGGATGAAGCTTCAAAGATACAAGATGTAAGAGGGAGTGAGGAGCAAGATTTATATATGCTCAATGCAAGAGGTAGAATATATTTGGTTGTACAGATACTTGATGTAGGAAGGACCAAGGATTAGACATCAAATATAATTGATATAGGAGGAGGTAGAGATCAATATTTGAAGATACCTAATAAAAGAAGGAATTTATAGATACCTGATATAATAAAGAGAAAATATTGGGGAAATTATGATAGTTATAGTAGAAAAGATCATGGATTAACAATACAACATATTTGATACTATTGTAATGAGGGAGAGGAGAAAATAAATGTTTACATACTTGGGAGTGGCAAAGGATAGGGGATTGGGGTTTGGGATTTCAATATACTGTGTTCTCTATAGGTAAGTTTTAATGGAAATTTTTGAGAGCTTGTGATATAGTAGAGGTTATATCTCAAGGATGTCTAATAAAATTTATTGTCAAGGTTGGGGATACCATTTCATTTAGATTTATTGCAAGGATTGTTATGAAACTCTAGAAAGCTAAATAGAAGAAGGAAGTGGAGTTGTGAAGGTGTGGGAAATCTAAGTGATGCATTTTGATTAAGGGAGAGGGATATCAACATAGGAATGCATATAGTTGTTATAGTTAAGACTACATGTAGGTTCAAGCATCTTTTGATTCTTTCTCCTCAAGGTTGGTCTTGGAAAAATACTCTTCTCGGTGTTGCTTCATACCTCAACATCATTTCACAAACCTTCAAACATAGTATTTTGAATTTTTTTTGGAAACTCTGCTACCTCGCTACCTTTTCCCACACATTTTATACCATTCAAATGGGATATCTAATCATTTATGTGAATCTTTCCCACAACCTTTCCCTTCTATAGTCCTCACTCAAATTCAAACTTGAGAGGTACATGTTGCTCTAAGAGAGATACAATTGTACAATTTGATGCTTTTGAGGCTAAAACTAGTAGAGTTGGTTATAGGTTTGAAGAGAAAGTTTGATTTTCCATTTTAGTTTGGACATTTGGCTAATAAAGAGTAATTTTTAGCCTATGATGGTTGAGTTTTTTCCAAATTCAAGTGTTGTTTAGGGTTTTTTCTTTTCAAATGTTATGGAGTTATATCTTGGGATCTTATTTTGGAAAGATTTCTTATGGCTTTCTCATGCTAATGAGAGTTATTTTGTAACATGCCCATTGTTCTATCTAGTGAATTTTGCTATTCTTTACCCATGAGCAACTAGTTTATGCATCTAACATTAAGAGTAATATTTATTTTCCTTTCCTTTATATATTAAATGCACATTTGAAATAAAATATTTCCAAACTTATCCATTGCATAATAAAGGATTCCTTTCATTTAAGATAAGTAACAATTTGAAATTACATAATCTCAACATGATATTTCACAATTACAATTTCCATAGGAATGGATACAAGATTACATACATAGCTTCACTGAGCTTCAAAAATAGAAAATTTAGAAATAAAAAATACAAATGGTCTAGAATATCCTCCTCAAATCTTGTCTCCCAACTACACGAGAAGAAGCATCACTTAAGCGATTTTTTTCAACCTCATAATTATTGCGATCCTCTACACATCTACTAACTAGAATATGGCCCTACCCTTCGACAAAGAGATTGGTATCGTAACCTCATAATCCTAGCCTTTTCTAAGCATGGTGTTTTGTCCTACATATCTAGAGCAACCATACAATGGCTGCAAGGTTTACATGTATGGCATTCCCTACCTAGTATGTAAACCTGAATCATAGTGGCCTGATAGTCTAAATAGTTTCTACGTACACTAATTTGGCCAAAGAATTCATCACCCAGTACTTCGAGTGAGAGTCATCTGTTTCACCAACCTTTCTTGCTCGATTTGTTTTTGACTATTCATACTCTATACTTAGGTTAAACCCTTTCCCATGGATTATTCTAACCCTAGGAATAACCTCTATTGAATCATAAATGGAATGACATAATAACCAAATTAAATCAATAAATTTATTATTCCATGCTAAATACAAATAGTGTTGAAAACTATATATAGTATTGACAAGGTACTGTATAATATAAATAGAATACTTGCATATAAATTCCAATACAATATATATATATATAGGTAAAATCCAAATAGAAAGGTTTCACATGACTAGAAATAATCAATTAATATGCAAGCATATTCAAGAATTAAAACACCCATATAAAACATTATTTTCCATACATGGAAAACATGAATAAAAAGCCTTTCTAACATAATAAAAAAAGAATAGAAACAACATGCATGATTAAAAGCTCCAAATTTTCATCTCCCTTTCTAGATCAATTCCTCAAACCCACTTGCTATCTCCTCTTAGATCAACTCAATTCCCAGCTCTATCCTCTTGCTAATTTCCTCAATAATATAAATGCAAAATAACAAAGAAAATCACCAACTCTCAAGCTCTCACCTAAAAAAAAACTACAACAAAATAACGATGGAATAATTAGATTGAAAAGTGTAAGAAATAATAGGAGGAGAAACTCTATATATACTAAAATATGAGCAACCAAAAGGCTACAAACAAGCTATTCACTTATGCCACCTTTCTACTCCCATGAAAGGAATCAACTTACTAACTTTCAAATTTGCAACACATAACAGTCCTCACAATTAAAATGGTTGAGTCGACTTGTTTTAAGATACAACAATTCCTTTTAATGAGCAATAAAGCATTTGAGAAAGTTTCCTACTTGTTTTGCAAGTTGACTACCCTCCTATATTGCTTCCAACTTATCATTGATTGAGTTCATGCACATCTACAGGTTAAAGACTCCATTTTTTTTCCAAAACTTACAAGTTTTACCGCCACATTTCAATGGTGATAGAAAATACTTCTTCCAAAATTCAAACTATATTCATTTCCTTGACCAAAGTTTCAACTTTTATCATCTTATATTGTGCAACCTTTGACTTAGTCTTCTCTTTGTTTCAAATAGACTTTACACTTTGTAATGAGTTTACATAAGGCAATGCTATATGCACGTTGGCTTTTATTTTAAGCGCTTTACATACATTAGTTCCAACGTTGTATAATACACTTGATTTATTACAATCACTTGTTAATATAATGTACCCCATATACTTGTTACTATAATGTGCCATCAAACATTATCATTATATATAATATATATAAGTATATATATCTATATATATAACCTCTTGTTAGTATATATATATATATATATATATATATATATTCATTTATTCAAGATTATCAAATGCATCAATTTTCCAATTAATCAATATATAAACATGTTTCAAAATAGAAAACATATATACATATACAAAATATATATAAGTATATTAATATGAATGTGTATTCACTATTATATACGTATATATTAATTAGCCAATAGGCTATTTATTTTGAATTTTCCATCAGGATTTTTGTCAGCCCAACCATGAATTGGATTTTACACGGGATACCCGGTCAGCTGTGGAGTTCACCGGTTTTATGGTTGGTGGGCTATTACGGACCTCGCAGTCACATGGGTTGGCGGTAGGAGGTGTAGTGTCCTCGAACATGGGTGAATGGTAAGTGTTTCTCTTTTGGCTGAAAGGGTTAATGCATTCTATGGTTACGTACGGCTGGGGTGATGAAGCAACGCACGGATAAAGCAAATGCAATATTGAATGTAGAACCGAAAGTATACTTGATTAAGTTTCATTGTCGAAAACCATATTGTGGTGTTAATTTCATAGCAGATGATTGTAAAATTGTTTCCTTTCCTGCCCATCATTGGTTTGATACTAGACTATTTGGAAACCATCTTATGCCAGATTCAAAATTATTGTTCTCCAGAATCTATGAGTCATTTTACATGGGTAGTTTGCATAGATGGTTAATTTATTTTTCATCTCTTCTTGTCAAATGTTTGTATATTTGGTGTGATACCCATTGTGGAGATTTGAAAGAGATTATCATTCTATATGGATGGAGGAATTGTAGTTAAATGTTCTTTCTTTCATAAAAATATGGTTAGGGTTAGTAATTTTTTCGTCATTGGTTTATGGTTTTGGTTATCTGTGTGTATCTTTGGCATTGCAGCCATTATGATAGGAGAAATTTTGATTAAGTTGCATTGTCAAAACAACCATTGTGGTGTTGGTTTCATAGTAGACTATTATAAAAAATTGCTGTCTTCAAGCCATGCGTTTCATAGAAGGCATCATTTTAAAAATTCAATGCCTAAAATTTTAACCAAAATAAAGTTAAGGACAAAACACAAATTTCAAATTTCGACTACAAGACGTGACTAACTCATACAATTCATAAAAGAGCATAACAACATTTGACAAAATATAAACTATAATATTTTGCTACACAACAAAATTGCTTAGACAATCAAGGATGGGGTTTGAAGGGAGGCATGAAGTTCACATCACCGATATAGGCATGATTAGTTCAACTACAACATCAATAGTCACAAACTTAGTTCAAGACACTAGTTGTGCAAATAAAATATATGACAATAGTGACATGAAGTAATAACAAGAGAACAAGCCTAGGGGCCAGACCTAATTCCTTGGGGGCTTATCATTGACGGCCTTGCCTACGTATATATTTTGCAGAGGAACTGTAGTTCGACAATATAGACTTGAACCAACACTCACTTGGTTGACCGATGATAATGTATATCATCTAAGCTCAACTTTCATAACAAATTAACAACTCAATCATATCCTCAATATTACTAGATCATACTAAAAATAACGGGATACAATAACTCAAGGTCAAAAATTATGACTAGGCACATGTAAAGGATCTTCCAATAATTCTTCTAAGACAACAAGATGATGCACACAACCCCCATGTACAACTAGGTTTATTTTTCACAATTTAACTTGACTTTGTGCATGCATGACACCAAAAGAACAATTCAACACATGTTTTATTGTGGTATTAGACTTATTGGAAATAGAAAACAATGGATACTCCTAACACATATTTCTTTATAATAATAAAATAAAACAAAGTAAGAAAACTAATTACTTCATATAAGTCTATTCATGACATAAAATCTGTAGATTGCAGCAAAAAAAATCCCAGAATTGAAACAATCATAACTTTTACGTTTTTAAACCAAAAATAAAAGTTCAATATGTTCTGGAAAGGGGAAAGACCAAAGATTAAAACCCAGAAATTATTTAGTATGAGTCCAAAACATGCGTGAGCAGTTTTATCTGCAACTCAGCTTACTATTTTTCTACCAATAACAACAATTCCTCCATTTAGAAGAACAATTTTGTAAAATATATAATATCATTACTAATTTTATGCTTATCATTATTATAAACTATAGAAGTAATACAATATAAGATTCATGGAAAAGTGGGTTTTATATAAAATAAATAATCACTCAATGCAAGGAAATGCTAAAACATTACAAAATAATACGTCCACGTAAAATCATCATCCTCATCAAGATAGGGTATATTGTTTCACCTATTAATATTTTATAATTCTTTCAGTAATGTTTTGAAGCTGATTACACTTTGATGATAGTAGTGGTATGAGTTGAGTGAGGTTTTCTAAAGGCATGTTGTCTCATGATGTTGATAAAATGATTAATGAATTAAGGTAAAAAAATCAGCATAAACAAAATCAATGAAAAAGAAGAAGAAGATATCATACAACTTCAAACAATGTTACTAAAATTGAAGTGACCTTCAACCAGTAAATAAGATGCTTTAAACAAATTAATTTTGTTTACAAGTTGAAATTGAAAGATCAATATCCTTAAAGACTGAAATCAATTGATTGTATTATATATTATGTTGCAACAATGATTAATGAAAACATATTATAAGTATAAAAGATAAAAATGACCATTATCTGCACTTTTAAATATTTAGTTTAGCTATGAATTCCAAGAAAACAAATGAAATTTATGAAGGTGTGAAACTGACTCGTAGAATAACTCTAGTTTTCATATACCAGAAAAATTAGTCAGTCAGTGTTCTCTCTTGAACTAGATATATGTAAGTCTCCAAACAATATGGTTGAACAGCCTAACAATCTATTGCCTCAAAAACTTATAAATCATTTTGCAGAGCAACTATGTCTAATGATCATTTGTCTAATGAATCTATGGTGGACTTCCATCAGCTATGAAATAATACATTAATGAGACAAGCAAATTCAACAAGATACCCAGTGTAATCCAATAGAACTCACCAATCACCTACATGGTACTATTTTATGACACTCCAACAATATTTTACCAACAAATTATTTTTTGTTTATTGTTCTGAATATGCATTTTCTACAGTAGTCAAAATAGTTAACAATTCACAAAATTATATTTACATCTGTATCAATTTTTTTTTTTTTATCTAAATAAATATTTTCTCACATGAAGTAAAGCATATTAAAGGAGCCTCAAGACACCCACGATACAAAAATTCAAGGGAGACACATAGACCAGAAAAAAAAAAGAAAAAAACAAAATCAAGGAAGCCAAAAGATAGCAGAGTAGCTGATGCAGAGATGGTATTTTGAAAGCAACGTTATCTAAAACTAAATTGCAATCATCATCAGGAAATACCATGAACAGATTAAAAAAAGAAAAGAAAAGAAAACCCATACCAATAAGGAGATCATTCCATCAAATTAAGTCACTCCAATCCAAGCTTTAAAAAAACAATCATTCACAGAAATCTTTGGAAGCTTAGAGACAACTAATTGAAGGAAATTTTGAAGTAAGTGTTATGGAAAGAAATAGGAAATGTGGGAGTAAGAAAAACATGCTTCGAATAGTGAAATAAAAGTCTCACAGCTTGCTAGGATAGTGGGAAATGAATAAAATTGATTCAGAATGGTTTAAGAATAACGAATTTGTAGTTGCAAGCGATCTGATAAACAACAAAAATGAGCAGGTACAAACAAGGCACACGAAGTCTCATAGCCATTTTACATTCATAAACACAACACAATGTACATAAATATTACTATTCTATTTAATTATTCTACAGACTAAACTCATACGTGAAAATACAGTTGCCTATGGATTTCTAGAAGTAAATCCAATTTAATCTAAAAAGTATCTATTTATTTTTTTGTAGTTTCTTGGACTCGAGTTCAAATACAGACGCACCAATAATTAAAAAAATTAGGGGAAATATTCGATAAATAAACTTAGTCTTTGCACTTAAATAATAATTTATCAGACATGCGTTGCTTAATAAATTTCCTTCAAGAGATGCAACCCCATAGAAATCATTCTTTATAAGATGGAAGCTTAATATTTATATGCATAAAATTTAGGCAATTGACATTAAAAAAAAAAGGAAGCTTCAATGGATAAATCTTGTAAAATAAGTTTAACATATGAAGACATTCTAATCGCTATGATTCACTGGTTGGAAGATACCTCCGCCAGCCATTGTATTTATACTAACACAAATAAAATGGGCCCAACACTTTCTCAATGAAGGGGCTATCCAAAGGATCAAACATAAAACCATCAAACAAAACTGAAATGCCATACAATACCTTCTCCGTAAGACTTTGTCCTGAAGACTCTTTTTTTTGGAGAGAACTCTATCATTATCGTCCTAGCTCTTTGGTAGCACATAAATCGGCCATCATTGGTCACCTCCCCCATGTTATCCATTTTACTACACACACACTCAACCTCTCCCTCCATCTCCCACCTTCACTATGCCATAGTTTTCTATCTCACTTTCAAACTCTCTGTTTTTTTGAGCTTGCAAGCAGTGTACTCCTCCTACGACTAGGAATAAACCTTTTGTTATCTCTGAGAAGAGATAGAGCCTCCTGCTTAAAGTGGTAGAAGGTGTGGTTTTAATTGGCAAAGCCACCCAATGGTACAATCACGATCGGCGTTTCCTCCTGCCCCCCGTCCCGCTCCCCCCAACTAGTAAGGAAAAATGGTAACATAAATCGATGATCGGGCCCCTTGAGTATATGAACCCCCAAAGAAAACTAAGAAGAAAGATAGCAAAATTTGAATGGTACTCGCTCACGCATGTTGCCCTACCCATCGAAGAAATGACCAGGAAAAGACAAGGCGTCTAGACTGCTTTTACCAAGTCTGAATAATTTGTGATAAAGGATGGTTGCCTCTTCCGCAAAATGCATTCATGGACAAATTTGCTCCACCACTCATATTTAATGCACTTGCGTGAATAGTCACCTCTGCCGCTGGGCGTTGAGGAAAATTAAAGTGTTGCATTCAACATTGACTGTTAATTCTGCCAAGAGCCAAGTGCAGCTTCCCATGCATTGCAACCACCTAACCCTCATCAATGCCTAGCCCACTTGCATATAATGAACCAACTAGCCGAGATCTACAATCTCTCTTGTTGAACTCTCATTACATTATAGATTATTATTAATACTGCTATCATCTTAGATTATTATATATATATATACTAGTTAAAGATTAGTGGGTGAATAATAACATGTGTATTGATAATTTGAGTATAGAAAATATAGTAACATTATTAGTATTAAAAGTTGATCCAATAGAAATATAATTGTCACTAGATGTATATTTATATATAAGGACATCAATAATCTATTCAAAATGATATCTAAAATTATACATTAGAACCTTTCCAATGATAGATAAGATTTATCAAAATGATGAAATATTAAAACTATTTAATACCTTTGAAATACATATAATAAATATCAAATCATTATCATACTAAATATCACATAATTACACTTATATGTAATTAATATCTAACCACATAGTAAAGTGAACTATACATAGTACAAATGTTGAGTGAATAATTTGTTTAACTCCAATAAATGTCAAAACAAATAATACTTACTAAAGGATAATAACTTGTTAATTCATTTTATTTATTCTTTTACACTTAACACTAATTATTTCAATTAGAATGACAAATTCATTAACCTTTGTATGTCATACCTAAAACTATGTAGATAAAATTGTTAACTAGTAGTTCAATGCCAATCCATGATTTTTAAATAATCCTAATGTATACCTGAAGACAATACCTACAACTAGCACACATACAAATCTGTACTACGTTTATTGTAATTTAAATACAAAGTCTAGGTTAATGCCTTAACTCAACCTATTATAATTTAAGCACTATACCCACACAATATTTCCAACTATTGAATAGAGGCACGGCGTCTTCACCCCTTTGGCTCCATCACCGATTTGATAGCAAATTGTTCACACACCATTTTATGCTAGATTGAAAACTATTGTTCTTTGGAATCTGTAAGTCGATTCACATGGATAGTTTGCATAGATGGTTAATTTATTGTTGATGTCTTCTTGTTATATGTTTGTATCTTTCGCATTATACCCATTTTGGAGATTTGAAAGAGATCGTCGTTCTCTATGGATGGAGAAATTACAGTTAAATCTTCTTTCTTTCATCAAAAAATATGGTTAGGGGTTAGTGAATGCTCAATGTTTGAATCCTTGCCTTTGGCTATCTATGTGCACTTTTGGAGTTTCAGCCAGCCACCATAGGAGCAATTGTAGTTATTTGTGTGTAGGGTTTAGGGTTGTATGAAAGCATTAACATATTGGAGATAAAATTACTTTGGTGGCTGTTCAGTGTTATTCTAATAGCTCTTTTACAATTTCTCTATTTGTGTATAATATTTAGTGCTAGGTGATGTAGCTCGAATTTTCAATGAAGCTTGTGGGGTTATACTAATTTTTACATGGGTGTTTTGCATAGATGGTTAATTTATTGTTAATTTATTCTTGCTATATGTTTCTATATTTGGTGTTATACCCATTGTGGAGACTTCAAAGAGATTATCGCTCTTTGCAGGTGGAGTAATTACAGTTAAAACTTCTTTCTTTCATAAAAAAAATATGGTTAGGGTTACTAATTTTTGGCTGTTGAGTGTTATTCTAATACCTCTTTTACAATTTCTATATTTGTCTATAATATTTAGTGCTAGGTGATGTAGCTCAAATTTTCAATGAAGTGTGTGGGGTTGTACACATTTTGCATAGATTATTGCTACGTATTGGCTTTAGGAGCTCTATTTAATGTGGATTTGGGGAAATTGGAGTTAAATCTTCTTTCTTTTGTCAAAAAACTATGGTTGGGGTCAGTAATTTTTGTGGCCCTTGTTTATTGTTTGTAGTTGTGGTTGTGCATCTTTGGCTTTATACCCATTACCATTGGAGCAATTGTAGTTAAATCTTCTTTCTTTTGCTATTGGTCTATTGTTTTGGTTATCTGTGTGTATCTTTAGCGTTGCAGCCATTACCATAGAAGCAATTATAGTTATTTGTGTGTAGGGTTTAGGGTTGTATGAGAGCATTAACATATTGAAAATAAAATTACTTTGGTGGTTATTTAGTGTTATTCTAATAGCTCTTTTACAATTTCTCTATTTGTGTATAATATATAGTGTCAAGTGATGTTCAAATTTTCAATGAAGCTTGTGGGGTTATATTGATTTTACATGGGTGTTTTGCATAGATGATTAATTTATTGTTAATATCTTCTTGTTATATGTTTCTATCTTTGGCATTATACCCATTTTGGAGAATTCAAAGAGATTATTGCGAGTGGAGAAATTACAATTAAATCTTCTTTCTTTCATCAAAATAATATGGTTAGGGTTACTAATTTTTGGTTGTTGAGTGTTATTCTAATACCTCTTTTACAATTTCTCTATTTGTCTATAATAGTTAGTGTCAGGTGATGTAGCTCAAATTTTCAATGAAGTGTGTGGGTTTGTGCTCATTTTTCATAGATTATTGCTATGTATTGGCTTTAGGAGCTCTATTTAATGTGGCTTTGGCAAAATTGTAGTTAAATCTTCTTTCTTTCATCAAAAAAATATGGTTGGGGTCATTAATTTTTGTGGCCCTTGTTTATTGTTTGTAGTTATGGATATGCATCTCTGGCTTTATAACCATTACCATAGGAGCAATTGTAGTTAAATATTCTTTCTTTCATCAAAAAATATGGTTATGTTAGTAATTTTATCACCCTTGGGTTATTTTTTTGGTTATCTTTGTGCATCTTTGGCGTTATACAAATTAACATACGAGCTACATTGTTTGGCATTAAATATTATAAACAAAATATTTATGCAAAATATCCAAATAGGTCTTTGACCATTTTTTTTGTGGAAACGTGGACCTTGGTAGTTGTCTATGCTGGCGGTGGCGGAGCTGGCATGCTCTGTACAAGGAATCTATACTAAATATTATAGAAAAAAATAGGGAAATTGTAAAAAACTATTAGGAAAAGACTTAAGAATCATAGGTAGCACCGAACCTGCCCCGACCGGCAGGCTATGTGTTTGAGGTCCCCGATAGGATTTCCATTAGCCCAGCTGTGAATTGGATTTGCTCGCATAGGAGATGCACCCGCCAGTGATGACTTCATCATGTTTTTGTTGCTAGAGTGGGTCTTGGTGATTACTTGGGTTGGTGGTGTTGGAGTTGGTGTCATGGATATGTAGAAACTAAATGGTAAGTGTTTGTTTACTCGAGGGTTAATGGATCCCCTTG
Organism: Sequoia sempervirens; assembly: GCA_007258455.2. Lineage (NCBI taxonomy): Eukaryota > Viridiplantae > Streptophyta > Pinopsida > Cupressales > Cupressaceae > Sequoia > Sequoia sempervirens. Next base: position 13,036 of record VDFB02386958.1, read on the forward strand.
TTGTTGTGCATTAGGGGCGGGCACAAGAGATGCGAGTGGCTGAAGTAAAAGGAATATTGAATGTCATAGTGTGGGAGAGTATACTTTGATTAAGTTGCATCGTTGAAACAGCCATTATGGTGTTGGTCTCATAGCATTTTGTACAGGTTATTGCCCTCTTCTATTCTCCATGTTTTTTCATGATATTTTTCTCCCATTCAACTATTAGTTATGTCTACTTTTTAAGTGTTATTCTAAGATTCCTTACAAATATTTCATAGATTTTTGGTCTTGTACAAATATGTTTTGTGCATTTATTTTCCCCTTGACTGTATGAAGAGTTGCTTATAATGAAGTGTTAATTGTTGTGGCTTTTTCCTTTGTATGGATGTTATATGTCTTATATCAATATGCTTCATGATATTCATTTCCCCCCACCAAAAATTCATTGCACATGCATAGATACATTTACTAATTAGATGTATGCTTTGTTTGTTCTTCAATTAAATTAGTTTGGTGCCTGTTAAGTGTTATTCTTTCTAATATCTCTTACTGACAAAATGGCTCTTTCAATGCAATTTAATCAATATATACTCTACATTTGGATTGCAGTGAGTCATTAAAAACCTTCAGACTTTGCTATCGAGAAAAGAAACAATAAAATTAGAGACCGAAGGCATGAACAATAGAATTAATCATTTATACAAAACATACATATATATATACATGTAAAGCATGTATGAATATATATACGTAATATATATATACATGTATACATATACAGCCATATATACATGTATACATATACACTATATAAAATAAATAAATATATACATGTTTTATCCCATTTCAACTAATGGTTAAATAATACGCTTCTTAAGTGTTTTTCTAAGATGCCTTACAACTCTTTCATAGATTTCTTCTCTTGCACCAATATGTTTTGTGCATTTCTTTTCGCCTTGGCTGTTTGAAGCTACTTATAATAAAGTGTTAATTGCTCTAGCTTTTTCCTTTATGTCGAACATGTTATATGTCTTATAGTAATATGCTTCATGATATTCATTTTCCCGCACCAAAAATGCATTACAAATGCATACATACATTTTCTAATTAGATGTATGCTTTGTCTGTTCTTCAATTAAATTAGTTTGGTGGTTGTTAAGTGTTATTCTTTCTAATATCTCTTCCTGTTCAAAATGGCTCTTTGAGAAATGCAATTTAAAAATATATACTTAAAACTGCTTATAATAAAGTTTTGGTGTTTGTGGCATTTTTCCTTTGTGTCCAAAGCATGTTATATACATATATTAGTAATAGCCATTGATATTCATTTCATACCAAAAATGCGGCATATGCATTGATACATTTCTAATTAGATGTATGCTTTGTTTGCTTCAAAGATTAAACTAGTTTGGTGGTTGTTAAGTGTTATTCTTTCTAATATATCTTGCTATTCAAAATGGCTCTTTCAACAATGCAATTTAATCAATATACTTTCTCACACATTTTGTAGCACATCAATGTTAAAACCCTCCAACACCTTTATCAAAGAAAGGAACAATAAGTGAGACCAAAGGGCAGACAATAGAATTAATAATTTATGCCACCAAAAATGCCCATGTAAAACATACATATATATACATGTAAACATACATATATATATATACATGTAAGCTTATACATATATATATACATGTAAAACATATAGACATATATATACATGTATACATATGCATACATACTTTATGTATACATATACACATATATTCATGTGTATACATATACATACATTTTTATACATACATGCATTACATTACATACATGTACATATATATATATATGTGTGTTATTGTTATTGATGATGATAATTACCACCACCCACACAAACACACATGTATACCTGCGCGATGTATATATATGAAATTAGTTTGGTCGGTGTTACATAGTAAATGTCTTTTTAATAGCTCTTTTATATTTTTCGCTATTTGTCTATAATATTTAGTGCCAAATAATGTATTTTGAATTTTGAATTGACAAGTGAACTATTATATAGATTGGTTCAGGTACGATATAATTTTATCTTTGTCCTAGCTTTATATTCATTAGACCTGGAAGCACATCTATAACATTTCAGTAAAACAAATTCTGGTGAAGGAATACTCATCACATCATAACAAATGGATAGAATGGTTAAGAAAGAAAAGAAATTTTGGAAAGAGAGAGAATTTTTTTATAGTGTTTGAAAGATGGGACCAAGAAAAAAATACAAAAATATTTTTAAAAGGTACCTAAAAATGGTACGCTAGCCCCATATGTTCTCTAAAGCAACAAATATTAAAAATGCCAACAAACATGTCTTAACAAGTGAACTGTTAGCTGTAGGAAAAAGGTTTAACAAAAAAGAAATAACTAGGACATAGGAAAAGTGCCCATTCCCCCACATAGCAAAGAAGGAGTGGGTGGTAATAAAATAAAGAAAGATGAATACCATTTGGAATTCGGTTTTGAGGGAAAAAAAGAACATAGGGAAGAGAAGGGGATTCACACAGTGAGGAGAGGTGAACATTCTTGCAATCTTAATCTCACAAGTATGAAAATACAGTTAGATTCTTCTGATTGAGAATTGGCTTGAATCTTCTACACCTACATATTAAGCATTTATCTTTCTAATTTTATGCAAATTTAAAAATACTGAATGATAGTGTTTTGTTGCTCTTTCCAATTCTATGCAAATTTCATACATATTGAATGATAGTGATTTGCAGATTTCTCACACCTTATGTTCTAAACCCTATCAATGGGTAATTACTTCTGATTAATGGGAACAATTTATAGCTGCTCATAAATGTAGGTGTGGATGAGTGATATGCTTAGACTACCTAAGGGAGTAAGGGATGTGACTACCCTCTTATTAGGAAAAAATTGGGTTGAACCCAAACCTATATTTTCCAATACTAGGCAATTCTTAGTGAGAAACAAATATGTGTTTAAAGAAAGTTGTTGGGAACAACCTACTAGTAACCAAATTTCTTTTTGGATTTAAAATAATGGTGATAGCACTTCCTCATGACTATTGTAGTATTATACAATAGCCATGAGAAAGTGCTACATCAAGTCTCATCCTGTTTAATTAAATATAACATCATCTTCATGTTGTTTGATCACATGTTCAGTGGTTTTTTGCTATTTAAAAAGCATGTGTCCAATGAGATTAAGTTATGGTTAAATTAAAACTAGATTGCTTCTTGGTACCCTTGCTATCATTAAATTTTGTAGATGGGATTGAGATTTAATTTTTGCATTGTATGATAGTAACTTCCAGCCTAAGGGTTTTGTTGGATAATAATTTTATTTTTTTTGGCCCACATTTGAAGTGCTTATGATGGGTCGGTTACGAACTAAATTTCAACAAATGACTAGTAACTAAAAGATGGTTAAATATAAACCTATGCTAGTTTAGCAAAGCAAACTTAATGGTATTGTGTTAATGAGAATTACATGATTGGGTGATGCTAAACGATACTGAAAGTACTTAAACCATAACAACATGTGTAAAGGTGCTAAGTGACTGTTGGGATTAACCCAAGGATCAAGTAATGAATAAATTCTTTGGCCAAAGCTTTAGTTCAAATAACAGAAGGTTGTTGAATTAAATTGAGTCACTTCATGCATAAGGGATATATGCGTAGATATTTTGCTTGGGAGGCCAAACTAAAATTAAATTTTAAATTCAGTTAATGCAAATGAAAGGTTGCTTCAATGTTTTTAAATTTTTGGTGTTGGTAATATCCAACTCCCACATAACTTGGAGGAGCATACAATCATCAATCAACTTTTATAATTTATAATTTCATTTTGAGAAGCTCAAAAACCATATTATATACATCTTAGTTCAAGTAAACTAACATATTAATTTTATTTTTTTAAATGAGTCATCCCAATAACATTGGTAGAAAGATTCTATATGATTAATATATATTTTTTATGGTAGATCATGTAGTGTGATTGAAATATAAATGAAAAAAACTACATAATCCAATTCACAAATATATATTCAAGCTAATATTATGAACTGCAGAAATTTTATTTCTTTCTATATCTCCAAATTTATTTTACCAAACTTTAGTTGAAAAACCCTCCAGCAATAACTTACTTCATTAATCAACATTGAGGGAAGCTCTGTGCCCTATTTTCAAATACTCTATTTTCATTCTTAAATTCTGTTGGATTTACTTAAAAATATATAGGGTATATATTGTTGTTTTAAAAATATATACAAAATAATAAAAATATATCTAGAGATTGTTGTTTACACATAAAAAAATATATAAATTTTTTATTTTATATATTAAAAAACTTTTACAAACTGCTACTGCTACAAAGTAATTAACATTTTTTCTTTTCAACTTCACTGTTATATTTACCATATTTAAAAAATGATATATATGACATATGATAAAATATATGCAATATATAAAACTTGAGCTATAATTTGAACTGCAAAATTCAAACATTAAATCACCAACAGACTATTTTTTAATATACAATCAAATATATAATTTACAAAACTTGAACTACAAGTTTCTAACATAATTTGAACTAGAAGACAATAGTAAACAATAATTGCTAACACATTTCATGGTAAATGAATGCTATTGTGTTGTATTGGACAACCAAAGGATACACACACACACACATATAATGAAAATGCAAGTTGATGTGTACACTTATTTTGAATATAAAGGAGTCTAATAGATGATTCAATATGCTTCTATCGATTTGATGACTGAACAAGAGGCGCAAAATATAAAGGGGCCTTTTATGAAGTAAATGAAAAATATAAATCTTATGAAATAACTGAAAATGAAGATGTTTTCTACTGTATTCAATTGACATATATAAACACATTCAAACACACTTTACATTTTTACATGTATAGATGCATATACATATATATATATATATATACCCTCTCAATATAATTATATGCTCATCACATTGCTAGTCATCAGTGCTCTAATAGTTAACATATTTATCATCTAAAACACATGAATGGAAGAAGCCACCCTAAAATAGAGAATGCAATTACTATCTTTACCATAGTTCAAAAGCCCAAACTTAGCAAAAGATTGGAAAACCCAAAATTGACTTGGACTTGGTGATTGGGAAAAACTCAGCAACTTAAAAAATACCTAATCCTGAAAAAAAACATTAATTCAATGCAATTTTATTTTAGCACCTCCCAACATGGGTTGATGACCCTCTTTGAAACAATGCAGATACATTCAAATTCACACAGAAAGAAAATGTTTTAGTACAGCACATGGCAGCATCTTCCATTTTCAATGCTTTCCTATTTGTCACTCTAGGAATTGAGCCGAGAACGTCTCACTAATATTGTGATCCTCCATAGCATATAAAAAGAACTTGCTCCAAATAATTTACAATGGTATTCAAACAAGAAACCAATCTATCACATAGCTAATAAGAAAAAATTGCAACAAAAAAATCATCGGCCCTACCTTGAACAAGCCAACACCCCTAAAATCAATTAATCCAACACAAATACCTTTTCCTAACACCACAGAAAAGATGACAAGCAAAGGGCTTCACATTCATGGTGAAAAGAACTATAAAATCATGAGTAAGATGTGGAAAGAATTGACCAATGGCTGGAGCCAAACTAACATGTGTTCCTCCAATTTTTGAAATGTAGAGTGTAAGCAACGAAAACTTGCAAATCTGAGCACTTCATAAATTAACAATAATCCTAAGAGCTTGA
>VDFB02386959.1:0-34130 GCA_007258455.2 Sequoia sempervirens
GGGTCAAAATAATGGGCTCCTCCTCAACAAACAAAGTCAGCTAAAACGGGGACATTACATCTAGGTACAAGAGTGATTCATTAGAAAGCCGGAAATAGTTTAATAATCTTTACATGAACCAACAATTCTCGTCACTTCCATAATTTTTCCTAACTTGGCCAAGAGGGATTGTTTGTTGTCTTCTTTTGCACTCTATAAAGTCAAATAATTGCCCGACTCTGGCGACGGCTAGCATGCACTATGCATTCTTAACCAACCCGAATTGCCTCTTCACATGACCAATATTCCAACGCTAGCCATAATTGATAAACATATGCTAGGTTTCTTTTACCCATAGAATACCAATAGCCTAATATGAATAGGAAAACCACGACCCTGCCAATATTATATCCTCAATGGTGAATATCACATAAAAATATTAAATACCTCTGCAATACTGAGATATCTTGCTCAAGTCTTCAAACCCTTATATTCGTCTTTGCACAAGACTTAATGAATCTCCTCAATGATCACTTATCCATTAAAATCCCACTGTGAATCCTTAATGAATCCACTAGTTGATGGAATTGAGTTTTCGTTCAATCCACCCTGCAACCCAAGGATTTTCGTCCTCAAGTTCCCTGAAAGCTGAGCTCTCAAATCTTCTCATGATAATAATTTTCCAAAATATGTCATTTCCATTCATTTCAGCCACCTTTTATAATCCGTCACCTTAATATTTTATTATTAAAATATTTCACTTTATTAAAGTAACTTATTTAATATTTTCTCTTTAATAAAGTTACTTTAATAAATAATTAATTAATTAAATATTAATGTGCAAAATATTATTTAAGGACAACTTAATATTTTAATTAACTAAATTACATTTGAGGTGGCTACTCGGGAATTGGGGAAATTACACATAAGATCTTCCCACGGCAACACGATCCCCATATTCATTGTAGAAGATAACTTTTCACAAACAACTATGTTCCTACACAAAAGCTCACACTAGACCTATTTTCCCCCAATTCTACTCACCAATACTATGTGTCATTCATCAATGGTGGGAAAACTCACAGTTCATGTTGACTAGATAAAATTGACTAATGTTGTTCATGAGTCAACAACAAGTGTAATGGTGGGGGACTAGGCACGCTACGCTCTTCACAAGGAAGGAGTGCTTTATGGAGGATGGGCATGTTTGGTTGCAGAGTTGTAATAGTGATACAAGCATTTGGAAAAGTTTATGGGATGGTGATTTTTGTTTGTATGGCATTAAGTTTTTTGCAAGCCTTTTGGAGGAAGATATTAAGATGAAGCGCCTTTATCTCAAATATAGCTTCCAAATACAGTAACTCAATGGCTAGTTGCTGATTATTTTGTTGTTGGACTGCTTGTATGGCTTGGGCTTGTTCTTCTTCAACAATTTCAAAAGTAGGTGGGTTTTCCCTTAATTCTCTCAAGGTGACCTCTATCAAATCCTCTCTAATCTTGAGACAAATGAGCACAATATACTAAATATGATTGAGAGAGAGAAAATGTGAAGAAAGATTTACTTAGAGTGTTGATTTGAATGCTTTTGATTGGTAGTGATTTGCTGGCGGTTAGGTTGCTTGCATTTTGTTGCTGTTAGGATGCTTGCTTGTTGAACGTCGAATGTGGAATCAATGTTCAAGAGCGCTTAACTGAAATGGAAATGAATAAGGTATGATTTGTTGTCATTTGATTTTGTGCTTTGATTGATTGTTCTTGTGTTTTCGAGTGAATTAATTGCTTATAAAACAAACATTACAAATTGACCTGAGTGCTGAAGTGGATAATATAAAACAAAGAAATGCATGTTTTTTGTGTTGTTGATATGCAAATAAATAATAACTAATCTACTATTGAATGTTGAAATCATTGTGAATGCAACTAATCCTTCCGTTCTTTTTCTATATTCTTGAATGAGTGCATGCAACTTGAATGAATTACACTAATTATGAGAATGTTTTTAACACCAAAATAAGCAACTATTCTCTTTTTTTCATTGTTTAAAGCACAATGTGAATGATGATTTCAAAGGAAAACCAACAATGAATCAGCTTGAATCTCTTCTTCAATTCCTTTTCATTCAAAATGTCTTTATGCAAAATAAGAACAAATATTACAGCCTGCTGATTTTTCAATGATAATGCAAAATAAATGTTTGCATTGCGTAATTCATGCTTGTTTATTGATAGGATCAGTTTGAAAGTAAATGTTGTTGACTGTATCTGCTCAGTTTTGTGAATCTTTGAGATAGAATGTTGTGGTTTTGAACAATGAAATTGAAACAAAATAAACTAATATAAATTAACAAAACTAAAACTAATCTAGATCTAGGATTTACAAGCAAATGTTACAATCCTAAAGCAGTAAAATACCTACTCTTAACAACTATTCTCTACTCTATACGATTGCAAGAAGCAAACTATTCTAATACAAAAACAAAAGAAATGGAACCCCACCCCTATGAGATGAGATTATCCCAGATATGAAGTTGATTGTCAGTGTTGACAAGATTGTCCTCTAGGACCTAGTTCAGTATCCTTCTCCTCCTCTTTGCTATGGGCTCTCCTTTATGATGGAAGCGAGGTGGAAAAGGAAAACATAGAAAGCAGACAGTAGCTGGTGCTAGAGACTAAAGAGATTAGAAGTTGTTCTTGGCTGTGTTACTGGCAAATATGGTTGATTAATAGAACCTGGAGGTTGTGTGGCTATGTTGGCCAATGCTAGATGCTCTATGAAACTTACAAGAGCTGAGAATGTTTGCGTGACTTCACAAAATAGAAATTGTACTTGTTGTTCATCAATGGTGAAAGGAAAAAGCAAATGCTTTTCCTAAATAAATTATCAAAAGACCCTCGTAAAATCTTTTGCCAAACTATAAATAAAGTGTGGGCCATAATTAGCTAATGCAACTGAGAGTTTTCCTATTCTGGGTGCAGCAAAAGAGGAATTGAACTAAAATTTTGGAGCTAAATTGAATGCAGAAATGGTGTATACAAAAGAATCACCTTATATAAGAGAGAGGGCAATTCAAAAGGGGCCTACCCTCTATAGGGTAGGCTTTGTGAGAAGCAATGCAAGGTCTATTATGCAGTTGAGTACCCAATCACTTAGGAATCAATGGTATTGTGCAGCATCACGATCCTTAAACTTAAAGGAATCCCATCACATAAAGGTCCAAATAAAATCTTTTCACAATTTTGTTTGTGAGTGAGTCTTTAGGCACAAAGGGAGGCCTTTGTCCTCATTCGAGTGCCTAACTAAATTCAAGTTTACTTTTTAATCTTTCCCAAAGGGATTTTCTCTTTCCCCACCATTAGCCTAGTAGGGGCTTGTATCCATTGTAGTGAAGAGTAGATATCCATCTAGGTGGGCCCACCTGGTTAGCAACCCAATACAAAGGTAGGGGTTAAGCCATACCTTTTGTATAGTGGGGGGGCACACTCAACCTTTTGATCGGGGTAAGAGTCAACCTTGAAAGGATAGGGAGAGGGTCCAACTAACGAAGATCGACTCTCTAATAGGATGAGCTCAATGGGTGATAGGGAGAGGGTGTTATCTTAAGACGAATTCAATATGGTAGCAACACCCATTAAAAATCATTACCAGATGTGTGTTGAAGCTGCTTCATCTCATTACTCCAATTAGTCACTTAAGTCCTACCAATACACTCATTCTCAATGCACCACAACTACAAAGCTGACTTGCACTTGAACAATAGGAGAAGGGAGAGATAGAAGTCAATTTGAATCTGCCTTCGATTTACGACATTCTAAATTCATTTGGTTTTGAAGGAGAGGAAGCACCAATAAAGCCAAGCCATCTAAGCCACCATCTTGCCCAACAACAAACTTGTCAAACAAAGGTAGAAGTCTAGTAACTACTATAGACTATGTTGATCTAGATGCAATTGTTGATCTAATCAATGATGAAGTAGATGCTTATCTAGTAGCTTATCCAGTTTATTCTTTTGATTCTGCAATTGATTTGGTTGTTGGTCCCAAAACATTCTTTTATGTCCTAGCATCCCTTCATGCCTCAACTTTCCCTTTGTTTGATTCAATATCCAAATCTAAGGGTGGGTGGATACATTACTAAAGACCTCCAATGTACTAGATCCTAAGGAAAATCCATATTGATATCAAGATATAGACCAAAACCCATAACCACGAGCGATTGGGGAATTTAAGAACCAATCACAAGGGCAGAGGCATCCCTTATTCTAGTTACAAATTTCAATCCATCACCTCACCCAGATGCTAGGGTGTAGGGCTACCCAACACTATGGTGGAGGCAAGGGAGTACTTCAATAGGGAAAATATATGGACCATGAATTGGCAAGGCACCAGCTCACTCATGTTACATATATAATAGAATTCTCTATCTATCTATTGTGGTCAGGTGTAGAGTGATCTACCCATGAAAAATATCAATTTGGGGGTGATTCCATCAAGTGAACTCTACCTTTCCATTGGCTCTACTCTCCACTCTATAGAAAAGGCAAGGTGGTCACCTCCCTAGGGGTTCAATAAAGACCCTGGCCTTTCTACCCTTTCTATTATAGCTTAATTAAGTACTTAAGAAAAGGTAATATTTCTAAGCATCAATTTGAAGCAAGGAAAATGTTCAGAACAGTGTAAAATATCTGCAAATTCTAGAAAATATAATCATTCACTATGCTCATCTCAGATATCCTGAGAACCAAAAGAACATAAACTTTAAGATCTAATAATCACATATTTTATAATGGAAACACAATATAAGAACTTAAGATTAATGCAAACCAACGAATAAAGGAGATCTTAAACCAATAACAAGTCCAACCTACCAAAGAGAGAATTCCATGAAGTTGCAGGAACTGTAGCCATGCGATTTAGGCTTAAGTAAAATGACACAACAAAAATGATTGTCACCAAAGCATAGGTTGGTAGTGCCAAAGCCCAATATCTGATAAAATTAAAATTAGTAAAGTGAATAAAATGGCCTACTGTGGCATTAAAATAGGAAGTTACAATTAACTTCAAACTTTAGAACCATAATGCTGCATCCTCTAGAACCCCTCTCCAAACAAAGCGTCTCAGGTATCCACACGGGGTACCGTAGACGGATATCCACGCGCAAATAATTTACGTACGGTACGCTGAAATGCAGATAATAAAATTACAAAACCGCTGTACCGCTATGGTTTTACATGGGAAGAATCACATGAAATTAAATGGTGCTGGTTGCGCGGATATTAAAATAAAGAAAGCGCAGCGCCCGGGTATTACAGAACACCCTTATATTTCACTAAATCATTCTACCAAAACAGGTATAAATGTTAGCCGGAAATAAAATGAATAACCACCGGGCTCAGGAATTTTACACTAAGAGAATTTGCATGCGGAAGAAACAGTGAAAGAGTAAACCGGACATTACAATCCCGGCAAAATGACTGACTTTATCCGCGATCTGGAATTGAAATTGCCATTACAATTACGCTTCTGACCTTTCGATGGCACCATCAATGCTGAAATAACGGATCAATGGCGAAACTTCTCTCGGCACACCTTCTTTATGCATTGGATTCCAACTGACGTCGAACATTTTACAGTGGAGTGGGGATGAATTGTGAAAGAATATTAATCACTGTTTAAAAACTCTATTCAAACCAAAAACTCGGCACTGATTTTTCAGAAAAAATTGCAGCATTTTTTCAGAAAAAACATATCAAAATCACCTATCATCACCAAAAATTCGCAATTTAGAAAAACTCGGCCAGCATTTTGAGTTAAAAAGTACCACAGTTTTTTTTCATTTGTTTTTCTGTGATGACTGACAAACCCAATGGGCAATGATGGCTAGGGCATGATTTCCATAAATTCAATAATATGCACATTTTTAAAGAATATTTTTAAAAATTAATGTATTTTTTAATGTTCGATAAATTTGTCAAGTTTTTGCAGAGTCCCATGTTACAAATTACTTGGGTCAGCTGAGTAATTGCTGAGTCCAAGGTTTTAAACTATGATGTTAATAGCTACATAGATACTCTAAGATGTCATCAAGACACTTTTCGCAGCTACAAGGTAGGAAAATGCGATCCGTCATAAGTTTTGTTGGTTAGGCCATGACAAGATTCTGAAAGTCTAAAGAAGGAAGTGAATGGCAGGTTGCCAAAAGCCATTTGTGTGGGATTGTGACCAAGCCACCTGACCAAAAGTCCTATGATGCATGTGTCATCAGTAGTACAAAATGAAAAAAGTCATATTAATGAGGCCAATATGGATTACCAAAAAGTAAGTCCTAAAAGAAGTAGAAAGTGAATGGCAGGTTGCACTTTAGAAAGCCATTTAATGACAGGATTGTGAGGCTTAAAGAATACCTGTAATTAATGAAACATTTGAAATGAAAAGAATCCCTTGGCAGGGCCAATGGATTACCAAAAAGTGTTCAGAGTTCAAAGTTAACATTTTACGTTTCCACGGTAGTAAAGAAAACTTATTGGAGGAAATGATGACAGGTCACAGTTCCTTTTGACTACTAAGCAACATGCTATTTACTAAAGGCATTCCAGTCAAATAATATTCATCAATAAGTGATAATGATATATTTGCCTTTATTTTCAGAAATTGATCTATAATGAGATATCTTGTCTATACAATATTTGCTTGTCCATGTGTCCTTAAAGCAAGTTTTAAGAAGAGGGACTATAGGAGTTCCTAGCTGCAAGTATTGTGATGAGTTCCACAGTCAAATACATTAAATACATAATATGTGATCACTGTGCATGATAATGAAGTTCACAGTTTTTGCAAATTAAACTTCACAAAGATTTATGAACTGATGGTGAACTGTTAAAGTAATTGTTAGAACTATTATCATTGATGTCAAAGGGAAGATCAATGTCACAATAATTGATGTCATTGCTGGTCCAACAAGAATGTCATTGATGTCAGGGAGGAAATCATTGGTTCAAGAAGAAAATCACTAATCGGTGTTATGGCCAAAGGCCACTAATGGACTCTTTTCTTGATGTACAATTTTCCTTAAATGGCAAGCACTTAAACTTCATTCCTAATTCCTATGTAAAAGCTGGCTGACTATGTGAAGAGCATTTATTATATTTTAATTTGAATTGTTTGCTGGATTGGCCGACCCATGTTGTGGCGCCCAAATAAATTAAACTATGTTCATTTCTTATAGGCCAACCCTACCTTGTATTCATGAAGTGCTTATATATATGGCACCCAAGAAAAAGATTTATAATGAAGTGGTTTTAAGTGCAATGATTAATCTAAGCAAGAGGCAGCGATTAATATATGAAAAGGTGGCAATGGTTATTGTTAAAAATGGGCAGCGATTATAATTAAAAAGGTAGCAATCAAATTTGAAGAGGCAGCAATAGAGATTTAAGAAGTCATGTCCATTTGTGAAGGACATGTTGTAATGTCCCAATTTTCGGTGTCTCTTGCAGTGCAGTGCAGCTGGCTTTCAAGGATTGTGTCAACTAGTTCAGAGGAGTATTTCGATGTCGCCAATGTGTTCAAAGGGTTTATTGGAGATACTTGACACTTTTTGGTGGGTTTTCATACAATTTGTCCATACTTACTATTTATAGTAAGTGTCAGTTTTGGTCACCGACTTGGCAGTTGGCAAGGTTGCTATTTTTGATTAGTCAGTGATTTCTTACATGAATGATTTGTTGGTGACATAAGGCATTTTGAGTTATTATTTTATATACCGTAAAAATATAAAGTTAAATTTAATATTTAACTAATGTTATTTAATTTAATAGAGTTACTTTTATAAAGTGACTTTATTGGCAACTTAGGGAGACATAAAGTGAATTTAAAATTAATTAAAAGGTTGCACAACCCTAAATAGAGTGTTAAGTTGGAGATTATAAAAAGGGGCTTTGGGGACTCATTTGCTTATGCGAAGATTATTATTTGGGTTGATTTTCAAGAGGAGCTCTTCGCAGTCTGAAACCCTAGGTGGCATTCCTACGGGTATCTAGTTTCGGTGGTGAAATATTCCACCCTAGCTGGATCAAGGTGGATTCATAAAGGATTCACACATGCACTTCATAGTTAGGGTTGATCGATTGGATAATTTGTGAGTCTTGACATGCAAGACAAATTTGGGATAACATTGGGTGTGAGGTTTATTGTGATTATTTTGTGTTTGAAGCTGAGCGACTATTTATCTGTTGGTCGAACTATAGAAAACCAAAATTCAGGTTTGGCGTGAGCTTTTGGGAGATAGGATTATTGACATTAATACTGGATGCCATTCTTATTGCTGATACAGACTGTGTTAAGGGGGCGTGAATTTTGTGGGAATATTGATGCTTTCATATTGGCTGCCATTATTTGCACAGTCAAGGGTTTCTGCTGCTAACATACTGTTGGGCTTGGCAAATAGAGAATCACATGGGTTGTAGTATCAAGTTGTGGCCAGCATAAGGAAGGTACAGAGTTTACAAACCCAATGAATAACTTTTGCAAAGCATGTAGTTCTTGTGGTGTGGCGTTGAAACATTGTATCAAGGGTTTCCTAGGCCTGGACATGGCATCCTTGGTGAGTCGTGGTTATCAGCAGCCTTGTAGTTGCATTCTTACCCTGGCCACCCAACTCTGAAGCATTGAATGGAGTCATGGAGGTATGAAATGCCCAGGACATGAAGGTTTGGAGAAAGGACGGGTTCATGAAAGGAGATTTCACTTACCTCTGAGGGTTGTAGACTGTGGTTTAAGGTGTTATATTGCTGTTGTTGGAGTTCTGAGTTATTCTGGGTGAGTTTTCCTTCTTGGGTGTGATCTTGTTGCTGCTGGCAGTCAATAACCTGCTGCTACATTCTATTTCCAGTAGTATCTTATTGTTGGGCGAGTTCCCTTACCTGGAGTAATCAATCATTGAAGCATTCAAAATAACCTAGTATTTATTATCTGAGATAATATTTCTGATGTATGCAATTCACTGAAATGTACCTGTTGGTCATATTGTTTCAGTTCAGAAATACAGTCATTAGGGTTTAGTTTTGATCAGAAATATATTGAATTAGTTATCTCTCATATTTACGTAATGACTGAAAATCAAATGGAAACCATCTTCTAATTCTGAGATGACTGTACTGAATATGCTACTGAGTTTATCATTTAAATATCTTGGCAAGTTGTTGCTCAGTGATTGTGTTAGTTATTTGACAAAATTGGCAATGTGTCAAATTGAAATATAGCTTAAATAATCGTTCAAAACAGTAGGGGTTTTTATAGTGGTATCAGAGCTATAGTTATTTCTAGCCTTTGGGTAATTCAGGAAATTGACTTTCAATTTTGTTGTACCCAAACCAAATTTTTGCTTCATCAAGGCATTTTGCATTAAAAAGTCTAAATCTTGCTAAAATGTTGTAAAATGTAGTTTTGGGCAATATCAAGCATGGAGTTTTTGTCAATATTTTGTCAGTCAAAGTCAGTTTTATTGATCAGAGCCTGAAGCAGAGACTCAGAATAGAGCTTTTCACGATGGAGGAGCATGTCGCGATAGCATTTCATGTTGCACACGGTCATTTCAGTGATCGAAACGGAGTTTTTAATGGTCAATTTATGAATATTTTTCAAAGGAAAAGTCAGAAAGTGCAAGTATAGCCCAAGGGCGCCCAGCTTTTTGAAGGTCAAGATCTTGTTTAAAATGCTCAAGCATCCAGTCAATCTCTTCAAAACTAGTCTGGCTATCCGTTGAGCTATCCAGCGAAGTATTCCGAGACTCACAGCTCCGGCAAACAGCGTCAAAAGCAGAAATTGTCAAAGTTCCAGATGTGAGAAATTTGTCTTTTTCAGGCAAAAGCGCGCCTCTAGCCTGAGGGCGCCCATCTTGAAGCAGGGGTAAATCTTGTCAATTTTGATGCCGGTTGCAGTCAATTTGTTCACAACTAGTCTGCTTATCCGACGAGGTATCAAGCACAGTCATCCGATTCTCAGAGTTCAGGCGGCAGTCGTCCAAAGATCAGCTTAAAATGGAGTTTTCACGTTTCTGAGCTTCTCCGTTTATGCCCAGTGCAAGTACAAGCCAGGGGCGCTGGCTTAAAGGACCCTCCAGATGCCAGAATTTGCAGATAGAGTCTTCACAACATCAGTAGTATTCTAGCCTAGCTCATAGCGCATCATTTAACATCGTCGGCGTTCTGGTGGTGCGTGGTGGAGATTCTGCAACGCCGCAGTAATTTTCGCGGGCGGACCAATAAATAGTTTTAGTGCATTTTTCATAGTCTTAAAGCCACAACCTTTTAGGGCATTTCAGTCAAAAAGCGAGCGGACCGGCGTTGAAGTCTTCCGCGACCATTGGTAATCATTTTATCTTTCCATGAGCCACGGTAAAGTCGACCGTGCCGACATTTGGCGGTCGCTTCGTCGCGTCGCGAGTCTTTAGTGTATCACGTAAAGAAGGCGTCGAAAAAATGACTAAGTCTGGGAGCGGTAATTTTATTTAAAATACGCACTGGAGTTTTTGAGGTCTTAGAAGCAGTTTTCTTGCCTCGTCACCTCCAGTGACTTCTCTTGTAGGCCCTCCTGGCTGTCCGTTAAAATAGATAATGCCTGAATCGGGTCATCCCAGCTCCAGATATCAGTCGTCAAAGTAGGGTATTTTGATGGAAGTTTGGTTTTCGATAAAATGACACCAGTGCAACCTAGAGCCAGGGGCGCTTTTATTTTTGAGGCCCTTAACACAGCTTTCAGGTGTCATGCATACAGCCGTTGGATGCAGAATGTCTCCAGTCATGCAGTGAGCTTCGTCTCGTATTAGCAGGGTTCACCGTTTGCCGTCAGCAACCGTTTGAAGCATCAGATGGCAGTTTAGGGAAATGGCCAAGTCTGGAACCCGTAAAGCAATTTAATCAGGTGCGCTTAATTTTTCAAGGGGTTAAACGATGGATTTTACAGTAGTGTCTCCCAGCAGACATTTCTTCCTTGTTCAGTAGGCTTTCCGATGAATATCTCAGATCAGTCTCAGCATCACCCGGTCATCCGGAAATCAGTGTCGAAGTTGGCCAGTCGTAACAATGCTGTCAGCTATTAAATAGGGAGTTAGTAAAAAATGAAGTATCTTGAGCAAATGGACGCCTATGTGCTCAAAAGATGACTTTTCGGAATCGTTGAAGTCTCACGATGAATCTCAGAGCTTCACCCGGGTTGTCAACTGAAGTTCCAAATTTGCTTATTTATAAATAGCAATTTTCTATTTTTAGCACCCTTGCTAATTGCATGATAATAAATATTTTATTATTATTTGAGCTTCCAGTCAGTGGCAGTGCAACTGAAGGGCAACCAATCAGAGGACTTCTATTATTGTCAGGGTTTTGAATTCTTGCAGTTGTCAGATTAATGCGAATTTCATCTTCTTTAAGCATGGCGCCTTCTTCATTTATCATTCATATTTTCAAGAGAATTCGTATTTTTTAAGGAGATTCATATTTTCTTCAAAGGGAAAATCGTAATTCTCAAAGGCAAATTTTGTCAAAGGAAATTCATAATTTTGAAGCAAAATTCGTTTTTCTTCAAGGCAAAGGCGTATTTTCAAGAAAAATTCGTTTTTCTTCATTCACAAGGCGTATTTTCAAGGGAGATTCGTATTTCTCAAACAAAGGCAGATTTCTCATCTATTTGCAAAGGCGATTTCTCCAATCACATTCTTTTGCAGGTTAAAGTTCACAGTTCTCAGCAATTCAAAGAAATCTTGAGCGATTTTCACAGAAGGAGAGCATACAAAAAACGTCTTTTTCCTCCTTGATTCTCAAATTTCTCTCATATTTCAATTCGCATGTTCCTGAAATTGGCGAATTTGGCAAGTCTCAGTATCTGGATCATTCTCATATAATTTCCTCGAGTTAGAAATGTGCGTTTGATTTTTCACGAATTTTTAACTTCAGAACGTTCGTTCTTGAGTTACTAATTTTCTCAAGTGAAAATCTTTGTACGATCAAGTAGAAGTTGAATTTTCGCAAATCTGACTTTCTGGGTTGTCTTAGAATCCTTTTCTGGACAAAACCCATATCTCAGATTTTTCGCTGAAAATAATTCTTCGAAAGACTATTTTTTTTAACTCTCGCAGGGTATTTTTAGCTTTCCAGAAATCTTGTCAGAACATAGTCAAGTTCACAGTCAATAGGCGAGTTTTTCAGAGTACAGTACACACAGACTGAATTCAAGACCAAATCGGTCTTAATTCATGACTTCATCAGAAAAGCTGACACCGATTTGTATCAAGTTGTAGAGGAGATGTTGGTTATCACTTCAGTTACGGAGCCACCAAAATTGCCAGTCAGTGAAATGCTAGTTCGAGTGTGCAAAGATTGCCAAGATTGCTCAAGTTGTTGACATTCAGATGTTGACGCAGTTAACAATCTCGTTGAGGGATTGATTGCTCGAGATCACGACCAGTAAACTTCAGTTCCCACCTCTCAGGATAGACATTACACACACGAGTTGAACTGAGTGTTACCCTTTCCAGTTAACTCGAGGTTGTCATCACATGCATATCTATTAAGACTAGCCTTTCACACTTGAGTTTCTTTTAGGGTTTTCGTTAAGCCCGATGGTAGTCTTCCAGGTTAACATGCTTTCAATAAGGGCGTGCATGCTGTACAGGTTGTCCATTTTAGATTAGGTGTTTGATTAAAGGCGAGGTAGTTTCAGTTGGTATAAGTTTATAATTAGGGTTTGGCGCGCCAGCTTGCATGCATTAGAGCGTAGATGACACAAAGGTGATTTTAGGGTTCCCTACACCTTGATGTATATAAATAAAACTTATGCTCATTTGTAAAATAACTTTGCTTGAGAGAGAAATATATCGCGCCTACCTTGCCCTCCAATATTGCTCTTTTTGGTATTTGTTCATGTGTCTTCGGCTATTCACGATCAAGTGTTATGCCACATAGGGTTTCGTGAGATTGTGATGATAAATCTGTTTTGTGCATATTTACCATTGAGGTCAATTGTTATGCCACATAGGGTTTCAAGAGATTGAGATGATAAATCTGTTTTATGTATATTTACCATTGTGATCAATCGTTATGCCACACAGGGTTTCGAGAAATTACGGTGATAAATCTGTTTTGTGAATCTTTATCATTATAATCAAAGGTTATGCCACATAGGGTTTCGTGAGATTGTGATGATAAAGGCTGTTTTGTGAAGACTTTGCTATTTCAATCAAGTGTTATGCCACACAGGGTTCCATAAGATTGCCATCGTAAATCCTTAAATCTGTTTTGTGCCCAATAAGCTTGTTTAGATTGAGATGATAGTTGCGCCACCTTGCCTTCAAGTAGAGAATCTAAACACGTTTATCGTCTATAATCATCCCTGCTCCATTTCCTCATGCTCTGTTTTCTTGAGGCGGATGGAATTAAAGTAGTTAGCTTAGTTGTAGTTAATGATCTGCTGAAACCGAGAAAATCCTTAGCTGCAAGCGTTCTTGGATTTTCTTAACCTTGTGCCTCTTCCGGTGAGAACAAAAGATGGGACTTAGATTACTTTTCTTTTCATGCATTCCAGCACAACGAGGGAGCTTCCCCTCCTAATTTGAAGAGCACTCATTGCGTAGTGTACATAGCTGTCCGTACAAACCTGCACTCCAGAGGTGTTAGATTTTACGCCAACAAATTTGTAGCATGGCAACCGAAGATAAAAAATGGTTAGCAAGATTACTCTATGAATTAGGTAGTAAACTCAGTAGTCTATCTCAACGGGATGATGCTTTGGTCACTTTGGAAAGAGTGGAAGAATGTTTGAGCCTTGTTGAGCAATTACCTTTGATTTGTTGCAAACAGCTCTTGTTCCTACAATGACTTCTTTGGGTCAACACAAGTGGTTGAAACATACAAATGATGAGATAAGATTGATGGTTACTTCCTGTTTGAGTGAGGTCTTGAGAATACTAACACCTGAAGTTCCTTATGATGATGACACAATGAAACAGGTAATACAATTGATGGTGGATAGTTTCCAGGATCTCGGTGATATCAAAAGTCTTCACTTTTCTAGAAGGGTTGCAATACTCAAAACACTCGCAGATATTAGATTGAGTAACCTTATGCTAGGTTTGGAATTGCATGATTTGATCTACATGTTTCACCATTTCCTTGCTACAATCAGGGAAGAACATAATGACGATATTATTGCAGCCATGCAAACTATTATGGTTCTAAATATCAATGAGAGTGATGATGTGCCTCAGTCTCTTTTTTCTATCCTATCAGTTAACAAGAAGGGGAATCATGGAATCCTATCAGTATCAGTTAAAGAGGAATTGGCTCGAAGGGTGATTATTCAATGTGTAAAGAAGCTGAAATTTTTCATGGATGATGAGGACTCTATAACAGAACTTTCAATTGGAGATGGTGCCTTGACTCATGAGGACTATGTGATGAACCTCGAAGTGATTCTTTGGACATGCATGCAGCTACTGTGGATGAGATTGTGCATGAAGGAAAGAGTGCAAAAACAGTTTTGGATCCTATTTTGGATCCATCCGATGGTGATTCTCAATCTAATGACCTCCTTGACGATTCTAGTGGAGCAATTGCTTGTGATGAGTCCACTAATGTAATTTCAGATGAAGGGCATGGTGAAAGCAAAAATGATGATGTCTTCAAATCAACTTTTGATGTTCTCTTATCTCTTTCCAATGATCGTAACTCATGGTGGCTTGGGCTGTGACTTCCAAACCAAGCCTATAGAGAGGAATGTTTATGATGAATCTAGTACTACTAAGTTGGAGAGTGACCTATTTAGAGAGACAACTCTTCTTGAGAAAGACAAATCTGATTTATTATTGCATGATGTTGATTCTGAGCAAAGATATAGTGGTCCTGTTGATTTGGATCCCCAATCTAATGCTGAACATTTTCATCAAGATAGTAAAGAAGAGGTTTATGAGATTTGGGACAGCCATGGAGACATTGGTGACAGGGATGATGGAAGTTCTGAATTTTGCATGCATCATCACAGCAGTACATTAGACTTGCAAGAACTTGAAATTCATAAGGGAAGTTGGAAGAATAAATTCGTGGTGTCTGCTGAAAATGAAGTGCAAGTTTTATCTAGACTTGATAGTACACATAGGCATGTGGAAAACATAATTCAAAATGCACCAAAAGGACAACACCAGCTTAATATTTCCCTTGTTGAATTGCAAACAATGAAGAACACTATGGAGGAAATTAAAACAGCCTACTTGCACATGATCTGTAACAGAGATATGGCTACCATGATTGCAGATGAGGCATTAAATTTATACAATGAAACCAAGGCTAAGGTCGATGAGCTTACATTGGAGCTTAGTGCAACTAAGGATTCCTTGAAGAATGTTCAAATGTCTCTTCTAAAAGCAAAAAAAAAGATTTTGGTTGCTGAACAAAACATGGAAAGGGCAATCGTGTAACAACCTCCATAAATTAAAATTAATTATTTACACATATTACACATGTTTATGCATGTAAAAAATGACATGTATCCAATGTTAATTAATGAAGATAAGAAATTATATTAAATAGAATATTTTGGAGTACAAATGCCAATATTATGGCAAACATTAAGGAATGTATTCCTTACAATAGACCACATGGTCAAGTAAAATGTTATACAATGAACTATAACATGGATTTCCCTGAGAGGATCTTTTTGACGTTCGACACCTTCAACCACATCAAGGGCGAGAACATTGTTGAAGCGTGTTTCCACCCTACCATGAAGTGAATCACTTCCCTGGAATTCTTCATGAAGAAGAATACTCGACCTAGCACGAGGAAGACTAGCATTGCAAACCAAATGGAGTAATGAATTTGTGAAACAAGACATATCTACATCTAGTGACTCCATGATTATCATTCACAAGGAAGAGACCATAAACATTCATGCATTGAAGCCTATGTAGAAATCAGTCCCATTAAGCAATATAACAGTTCATCTCCATTATTATTTGGTCATCCATTTTCTCATAATAATCAATGCACGGTCTTAGCATACTTCAATGATATTATAATGATTAAATTGCCAACACAGTTAAAATGCATGCAAGTATAACCAAGTTCATGCTTCATTAGTCATTGAAAATATATAGAGAGATTTCAACAATGTAAGAATATGCAATACTAATTTAAGAAGGTATATCACATGTATGCATATAGATACATATATATAGTCATATTTCATATATTTATGTGTATACATTCTTATAAAATCATGCACGCATATGATCTATTATAACTTTGTTGAGTTAAGAAGCATCCATGGATACATAACCATTTATAGCGACTATATGGCAATAAGAAAGATTTGCACATATCACTCACACACACCTTCCCGACAAGTTGTACATATCTATAGTCATTCATCTACTTCAATAATACTTCATCTACATTTAGAATATTACTTCACTACTATTTAGCTTATAATTTAGCAAAACCTTTAAATGCTCCATCTTTTAGATGGTCAAATATTTTAGTCACAAATCTCATTATTGCTTTTATGATAATCAATAATCAAAATAAGGTAAGTTAACCCAAAACATATCTATACTTTCTTTACTTTTTGCATTGATAAAATCACTAATTAATATTATGCTTATATTAGCTAGTAGGCAATCAATGGAGCTATTAATGGGAAAAAGAATCACAAATTATTGAAATGAGAGAAAAAATGAGATTGTTCTTGAATTAAAATTCAGTCATTCACATTGCACCCAAAACTATTACATAGAATTGGCTTTAAAAAACCATTATCCCGTATGAAACTAATTATGGGAATATAACTACCAAAACTAAATTTTTATTTATTAAATTAACAATAGCTTGTTAATTTATTTATTTAACTATATATGTCAAGTACTAAATTTCTAACACCCTCCCTTAGTACTGACATAGAGAAAAACTAGAACTTAGTACACATTTCCTTCGTCACTTTGATCTGGAATTTCTTCATCACTTGAAGTGTGGTCCTTCTTTCAATTATCAAAGCGTTATCTTGTAGGAACTTTTTGCTCACATTACAAGCTACTTTTTAAAAAGTTCACTTGTAATGTCTTAAAAAGTCCGATTTTCTTTTAAGTTAAAAAGTTCACTTGTAGAGTGTTCTAAAAAGTTCACTTGTAGAGTGTTCTAAAAAGTCTGATTTCCTCTTTAAGTGAAAAAGTGAACTTGTTATGAGCTCCAAAAAGTCCGATTTAAGTCATTTCTCATAAAGTTAACTTGAAAAGTGTCTGAAAAAACCCGATTTCTGAAAAATGAACTTGTAATGGCCTTTCGAAAGCCCGATTTCTCTTGG
This sequence comes from Sequoia sempervirens, assembly GCA_007258455.2. Classification (NCBI taxonomy): domain Eukaryota; kingdom Viridiplantae; phylum Streptophyta; class Pinopsida; order Cupressales; family Cupressaceae; genus Sequoia; species Sequoia sempervirens. Next base: position 17,319 of record VDFB02386959.1, read on the forward strand.
AGCAAACTTGCAATGAGCTTTTAAAAACCCGATTTCACTTTTACATGTAAAAGTAACTTGTAATGGGGGTCCCAAGACCCGATTGCAAGTAAAAGGTTTAAATGTAAGTTTTGATCACTTGTAATGGGGGTTTCAAGACCCGATTACAAGTGAAAGTCTTGTTATTTTTCCTTCCCATACTTGTAATAATGTTTTTCCACATTGCAAGTAAGTCACCTTTCACTTGCACTTGCAGTCAACCTTCCAAAACCCGAAATTGAGCTTTGGCCTCACTTTGGCAGCCCCTTTGTCTCATTCTCATTAGTCTATTTGCACACATGACCCACCAAATCAATAATATAAGGCATGGGCCTTATTTTTCAAGCAAATTCCAAGACTAGAGAATGATACAAAGAAAGAACAACAACATGACGAAGCCACACAAGGAGTTGAATAAGTGACATGATTGAGCATAGAATGCTTTCAAGACAAAGATTGAAGAATGTTTTCCAAACAGCAGCATGAAGATCCAATCAAGGATGATGTAGTTCGAGTCGTGTCTTCAAACACTTAAAATAGTTTCAATTATGTATTTGTAATTTAGTTTTGACAAATTACATGTGAAATGGAAAAATGTAATTGCATGTGATCATATCACTTGCAAAGTTGTAACTTGTAATTGCATGTAATAACATTACAAGTCAAATTACAATAGGACTTGTAATGTTGAATAAGTCGACTACAGTTAGTTAGTGGTTGAGAGAATTTTTCAAGTTTGTTGGGATCCTCCCACCTTTTTCTCAAGGCTTCCCTCCTATAAATACTTGAGGGAGTCTTTTGTAATTTTTATCTTTTGGCAATGCAACAAAACTCTACTAGTTTGTATGTGCACTTTAAGACTTTGAGCTTAGATGTAAATCAGATTACAGTCAATTAAAAGAGGCAAATTGCTTTCAAACTTTGTGTTGATTCAAGGAGTTATGTGACGACATTTTCTGCAAATTGATTGTGAGTTTTGTGGTGTTATACAAGAGGGATTCAAGCTCAATTTTGTAGACTTTGAGCTGCTTATTGTGTTTGGAGTTTCAGATTGGTTTTCAAATTTGATACTGCAGACTTTGAGTTGTTTGTCACATTTGAAGCTATTGTAGAACGCTCAAGCAAAGGTTGTAATTTGCAGACTTCGTGCTGCTTTTGTTTTCTATGTTTGTGCATTAAAAGTGCACCATGTAGTTAGATTTTGAGCTGCTGCATACTGTACTTGGTTACAAGAAAATAATCTAAAAAGGTTGATAGGAGAGTAAGTTGTCAAAGATTTTGTGCTTTCAATTTGTTTTCCCATCCCGGAGGAGCAACGGAGGACTTTGTGCCTTTATGGAAACTTTGCTTCTTCATTTGTTTACTTCATTAATCATTTATGCTTTCAGCTGTGATTCTTTTCTGAAATAAGAGAAAAGAATAAGTGTCTTTTCTGAAAAAAGAGAACAAGACAGAGTTTCACCCAGATTTAGAATAGATTTATAGTTAGAGTTTATTTCTAAATTGTTAAAATAGAAAGCAAAGGGGGAGCCTTCCCTTTGAAAATAGGAGAGTTTATCTCACACACTGTGGCTGAAACCACAATTTTGCATATCCTCAAGGTATACAAAATTTTCAACCAACAAAGTAATGTGGATATAAGACTTTCTAGACTTGGATTGATTTTGCTTAAGGTGAATACCTTGTGAGACATACTATTTGGCATGCTATTTAAAAGTATGGCTTTAGCATCATTTTCCTTTATTTCTTCATTTATACCAGCCAACTGATTTATCAAGGAACGAAATTTACTGATGTAAGACACTATATCTTCACCTTCTTCCATTTTCAAACCATACAACTTTTGTTTTATAGTTATTTCTAGTATCTACACTATCAGCTTTTGATCCAAACAAAGTATTCAATGTTTCCCAGGTGTCCTTAGAAGATTTTTTAAAGTCTACATGATGTAAATAAGGTTTAGATAAACAAAGACCAATTATAGCTAATGCTTTCCTATCTTTTACCTTCCATTTTTGAAGTTCATCTATATCTGTTGGCTTTGGCACAGTACCATCAACAATTTCTCAGAGATCTTTTTCAATTAACAATAACTGTATCTATATTTGCCAACTATGAAAATCATTTCCATCAAACTTTTCATAAAGGCTTAATTTATCCATTTTGTGTTGAATAAATGTCCTTAAAAATTAATATTTATATCTTCAATGTTTGCCACACCTATATTTCTCAAAAAGAAAAACTCAAAAAAAAAAACCCTAAGCAACACACCTCTTTTCAGAAAGGCTCGACAAAAATTTCAAACAAAAAACAACTGAAACCTGTTTCATGCACAACCTGGGCATATCTCCTTTCCTTGTGCACTCTCTCCTCTATTATATTCGCTCCAATCTCTTTACAGATTACAAAACTTGATTTTCAGCCATAGTCATTGTGAGATGAACTCTCTCCTCTCAAAAAGGGGAGGCGCCCTTCTTACTTCTTACTGAAACTAAAGTAAACTATTCTAAACTTTACAATATGTACACTACACTAATCATATGGGGGTGTGTGACATTCATAATTCTCTCTTCTTTCAGAGAATATGTTTACAATGTTTCACGGTTTTTATTTCTTGATGCGATACAACTTTAAATAAAACCTAAGCAATTATTTCCAATACTTCTAACTTGTCAAAGCAAATTCTAGGAGTACTAGTATGATAAAAGATAAGTAACAAGAAGGCTCACAGAGGCACAAAGTCGTTTCGTAGTCTTCAACGATGAATTTTACAATAAAGTAACCAGCAATGTAAATGAAGCACAAAGTCTTCAATATACTTCACAAACAGATCCACAAACAGCATAAACAATTATAAGCACAAAGTCTTATAAATCATCCACAGATATTATCAGCAATTTCATAATTCCAAGCAAAAGGTGTAGCACAAAGTCTACACAAATCAACTCAAAAGCCCTCTAATCTCTATTGATAAAACACTGTCAATCCAATCCAATTGAATAATAAGATAATTGTTCCAACACAAAGTTTGGTGTGTAATTTAGCCTTCTTTATTGATCAAAAATAGTTCCACAACAATGAACTCAAAGTTTCAATATTGCTTCACAAATGAGCAGCACTTCGTTGCATAAGAAAAAAGGTCCATAATACAATAGAACCCTCTCATATTTATAGATGAGAGAAGAGACCTAATCTAGGAAAAACCCTAACTAACTATTGACTTATTCAAAGGTGATGTCCACGAATGTAGGAGAACATCTCCGTTTTTACAAGTAATTACATTTTGCAAAATGACATGTAAAAATGTCAAGACATATTTACATAAAGCATAAAGAAAGCATAAAAATCTATCTATCTCTAGAAATGTAAGAAGATTTATGGTTCCTTGCTGTTGGCTTGGAAATCTTCATATCTCTTTATGATCTGCATTATTGCTTCATCCAGTGCACAAATGTAATCAATAATAGTATGGAACTTTGTGACAGATTTGCTTGCAGCAAAACAAACCTTTTTACATCTATCCAAATGCGTTTTGAGATTGTCCAAAGTTAACTGTACATCACACAGAGCATCCATTGAAGTCAATGAAAAGGCTTTATCTTCCACTTGCTTTTGAATAGCTTCTTTGAATATTTGAACATTCTCACTTGCCGAGAGGAATATTTAATTGTCATCAAGAAGTTTCCCCGGCAACTCTTCAATTCTGTTCACCATGACAATACGATGTCCTTCGACATCCTCTTGTACTTGTTATACATCTTTGATGAGAGTCTTGATGACTTGTATGTGGTTCTTGATGGACTCTCTAATCTCCACATACTTTTCCTTGTTGGGAATAACCCCAACTTCCACTAACTTGGTCAATTTTATCTCCTTCAATTTCAACCAAGACTCAAGATTGTGCTTCATTTCTCTCTGCTCCATAGAAATAGTACTTTTTGTCTTATCTAGCTCTAGCTTCATTTTAGATATTTGAGCAATCATTTCATCAACAATAGTTATGATATGTGAACCTTCTTCCTTTATTCTATCAACAAACTCATAAACAATTTTACCTTTAGAATAATATTTTTCAACTTTTTGTACCACAGGTTCTTCAATACTCATCATTGCCACTAGTTGCACATTCTCTGAAGTCCCTGTAATTTTTCTCAACACCAAAGCATAGTGTTTAGCCGTTTCATTATACATGTTCCTAGTTTCCTCTAATTTATCTAACCTTTCCATTAAAGCATTTAGAGATACTTGAGCATCTTCTTTAGCGCTTGCATTGGTGATTTTCCCAAGTTCAATCCTTGTGATGGTATAATCCTCCATGCTAACTTCACTCTTACCTTGCGGGGGTGCTGCAATATCCACATACTTATATCCCGATTTATCCACATGCAACCTAGAGTGAATTTTTGGTTTTTTCTTCCCCTTGGGTTTTGGAAGAGCTATCTCCTCAAGATCTAATTCATCAGGAGAAACCACTTGCTTTTTCCGTTTAGATACTTGTGAAGCTAACCATGGAGGAAGGGAGAAAACATCACCTTTAGATCCTATTGCCAATTCTTGTGTTGCAGTTGTATATGTAAAAACAATTGTTGTAGTCACAATTGGTGCTGTCTCAGTCATCACTGCCCCAGGAGTCTGCAAACTCGATGCATCTGGCAATGATTCTCTCATGAACAGATCAAATTCAGCTTGTGAGGAAATGTTAAATGATGGTGAAGACAAACTTGGAATTGACGATGGAGAACCAGAGGTATAACATCAATACTCTGAAAAGTTGATCCCACGGAAGGAGTAGAACGATTTGAATGCACTGGTGGGGGTATTGTTACTTTAAGTGCATGCAAACTAGTTGTAGATGGGGGTGAAGTGGGAAGAGGAGGTGGAGGAGAAGTGGGAATAGGAGTGTGAGGTGTTGTGGCAACGACAGGCGATGATGTATGAGGGGGATCTTCAACGATGTTCTCATGTGGAGACAACCGCATTTCTTCATCATGCCTTTCCTCTTCCTCACCACCTTCCTCCTCTTCTTGATCTTCCTCTAATTGTTCATCTTCTCCAAATTCTTCACTTTCACCTTCTCCTTCAGAATGCTCTGATTCAGGTTCTTGTTCTTCTCTAGATGGTTGCTCTTCTTCAGTATTTTTCTCCTCTTCAATAGCTTGTGTCGTACTCTTCCCATAGGTAAATGTAATTTTTGGCCCTCTGCGTGAGGAAGAGGGTGCAACACCTGCTTTATTCTTATTGGCGTGACAATTCACACCTCTGGAGTATGAATTGGCCATGGACAACTATGCACAGTGTGTAATGACTGCTCTTCAAATTAGGAGGGGAAGCTCCCTCTTGTGTTGATTTGCGTGAAAAAAGTTAAGTAATCTAATTCCTATCTTTTTGACTCAGCTGGAAGAGGCACAAGGTTAAGGAAACCAAAAACGTTGCAGCTAAGGATTTTCTCTGGTTTTGCAAATCTTTAACTACAACTAAGCTAAACGCTAAACTATGCTATCTCCTCAAGAAACAGAGCATGAGGATTTAGGAGCAAGGAATTGGGTATACGATAATCTTTAGACCAAGATTTCCAAGGAGGTGACGACACCTATCTGAGGCGTAGGCTGAAAGAAAGATTATTGGCAACAACATCAAACGACAATCTTCACTTCTAAATTCCCAAGGAGGCAACGACACCTATCCGAGGTGTAGATATGAAACAAAGATTATTCGCACTACATCAAACGACAAGCTTCACTCTAAATTCCTAAGGAGATGACGACACCTATCCGAAGTATAGATATGAAACGAAGCTTATTAAACACAACATGAAATAATAACTGGGACAGTAGATTGCATATCGAGACACGCATAACAATAAACAATCAAACCAGCCATTATATTTAATCTAAGGTGAACAAATACCATAATAATAACATTCAGGTAAGGCGGCTCAGCTATTTATTATCACAATAAAAGTTCTTGAACAGATACAGAATAGCAATACTACAGGTAAGGTTGCTCAGCATGTATGCTATCACATGCAAAAGTTAATTACAAATGAGCAAAGAGCTCTTATTTATAGACATCAAAGGTGTAGGGAACCCTAAAATCACCTTGAGTCAACTACAGTCTTGAGAGCATGCAAGATCTTATTGCTAAACCCTAAATAAATGAAACTATACAGTTAATTGGAAAACTACTATCAGTTAACTGAAACAAGACTAAACTAAATGGACATGTGCAACATGCACGTCCTTATTGAAATAAAAGTTAACTGAATAACCAACATCAGTTAACGGAAACTGAAAACTAAATGAGAACTCCAACTGTACATAGATGATTCCAAGATAGACATGCCATGATATGTGGATCAACGAGTTAACTTAGGAGGCATCGAGTTAACCGCTGTGTCTAATGTCTATCCTAAAAAGGTAGGAGGTCCTGATCTATAGTTTACTGGTCGTGATCTTGGGAAATTAACCCCTCCACGAGGTCATTGATCGCATCACCATCTAGAGATCATCACATGTCCTAACTGTCAATTCACTGCTTGTCAGCAACTTGAGCAATCCTAGAAATATCTGCACACTTCAACTGGCAGTTCATTGGCTGGTAACTCTGGCAGCTCTGTAACTGGAGTAATGACCTTTGTTTCCTTTGCAGCTTTACGCTTTTGACGCTTTTCACATTTTCTCAATGGAAGAGTGTTGCATGACAAAACTGCGAAGTTTGACCACGAACACTCTAGTTGTGAGAAATGCACACAAATCGTTGCACACGCAGAATTCCAACGGTATCAACCCTCTAAACTAGCCTTGGAAAGCTATCAACTATGCGAAGTATGAAACAAAGTGGACTTTGAGCGTCTACGCTTGTCAAATTGTCTGAATTAGCCCCCGAATGTGCTTGATCTTCATTATCAGTTGTTTTGATGAAATCATGAATTAAGACCGATTTGGTCTTGAATTCAATATGGGTGAACTACATTTTGAAAAACTTGCCTGTTGACTGTAAACAGGGCTATGTTCTGACAACTTTCTCCAAAAGCTAAAATGTCTCCTGGTGAGGCTAAAAATAGTTTGTTGGGGGGCAATTTTTATGAAAAATTCTGAGATGGGTTTGTAGAGAAAATGATTCTAAGCAAACCCACAACATTAGAATTTCCAAAAAACATCCTTTAGCTTGACATGCAAAGACTTTTCAGTCAAGAACTATAGGGGTTTTAGGGTTTCTGGAAGCAATTTTGATGAGAAAAACTGAAACATGGGTTTTGTGCAAAAGATGATTCTAAGCCAACCCAAATCCTTCGTTTTGAAAAATATTGACTTTTACTCTACAATGCAAAGCAATTTCAGTCGAGAAAAGTAGAGCTTTGAGAATTGAAGCTTTGAGGCAATCTTTCTTGAAAAATTCTAACACGTGGGTTTTGTAGAGAAAGTCGTGCACAACAAACCCAGATGATCAAAATTGTCAAAAGTGGTTGAATTCTTGGACATGCGAGAGAAAAACTAAGACAAGAATAGAATAAATTAAGACAGAAGATAGAAGTTTTATGGTTCTGCTTCTATAAAAATTGCCATGCTTGTCTGAAGTTTGTTGATTATTCTGGACCTGTATCTACAAGGAAATCTGAAAAATAATATTTATGGCGCCTTCAATTGTTGATTGCTGATTTGAAAACTCATTTCCTGCCACCTGTTGTGAGAGAAATGGCCGCCTCTTTGAATACTTAAACAATTTTGGGGTTTAGGCATCACATTTAAGAGATAATCTTTAATTTAAAACGAAATGTTTGATTGGAACTCATTTCGTTTAAAACAAAGACTGACTTCAAGTTAGAAATAGGCGCCACCTCTTTAATTTTCAACTTAACTCAACATGCGAAAATAACATTGAGTTTCAAAATAGGCGCCACTATTAAAATATTGAAGAAATTCGCCCCTTTTGCAAGCAAAAATTGACAGATGAAACTAAAGATTTTAATACTATTTTATTCAGTTAACTAAGTTTTTTGGATTGTCTTGCAATTGCATGTTGATTCTGAAAAGTCAAATTTTGACATTCTAGGCGTCCTCCTTCAAAACTTGAGATTTTTAGCTAACTTCCTATTTTGTAGCTGCTTGAAAACGTCACCACAGCCTCTATTGAACTCTATTTTCTGGGTGCCCAGTTGATCCTGGAGCTGAGCTGATACATCCATTGCGTAGCCAGAACAACTCTGATGAAATGTCTGCTGGGAGCTGCAAGTGCTAAAAACTACATTTGGTGCCTCAAAAACAAGGGTGCCTTTTTCAAAAAGAATGTACAGGACACCAAACTTAGTCATTTTCTTATTTTTCCATTTCGTACTTCAATCTGCCACTGCCGATGAATGATGACTCCCGTCGACTGGATGCTGGATCCATTGCGTAGCTGGAAGAATTTCGCAAAGAATGACTGTATGTAGAGCATCTGAAAGTGAATTTAAGGCCCTCAAATGCAAGGGCGCCCCTAGCTTGCAGAGGCGCAATTACAATCTTGAGAATAATTTTGCAAATTGCAACTTTCAACTGAACACTATACTTTGACCCTTGCCACTGGGAGCTGCATTGCTCCGATGTGTGCGTCGTTGATCTCATCACGAAGCTGGAACAACTTGGAAGAGATGTTCCTGGAAGTGACGAAGCGAGAAAACTGCTTCTAAGACCTCCAGTAGAAGGGCACCTTTTCCAAGGGAGTACGTAAATTCCATACTTAGCCATTTTTTTGCTTGTTTTCATTCTCCAATATTTTTCGCTGATTCTTCACTCATGTGTGTTTGACAAACCCTGAGGGCTGATGGTTGGATTCACTAAATAGCTAGGAGGATTCTGCACAGGTCTCGGAAGACGACGGCTGCTAAAAACCTCATCTAGCTAACCAAAAGGCTAGGCGCCCCTGGCCTATAGAGGTATAGTTTGATATTTTCACTTTTATTTTCCCTCCATTTTACGTGCTTGCTGGAACAACTGCCATGGTCACTCAGCACATTTGACGATCTTGTAAACAGATGCATCACGAAGCTAGGCTAAATCAAAAAAGATCCCCTGGAAAAAGAAACTGCAAATTCATTCATCTAACAAGTCTAATTCAAGGGCGCCCCTAGGCTACAAGGGCGCAGAAACTGCAAATTTGACTATCTTTGTGATGTGTAAACTCTCCATAACTTTTGCTTCCGCCTTCATCTGTCAGAGTTTCGCAAATCGGATGGACTCACTTGATAGCTTGCCGGAAAGCTGACAGAAAACCGGAGAGAATGAGTGTATTTGCAACCAAAAACAACTGAAACTAAGCCTTCAAATTGAAGGGCACCCTTGGCCTATAGGAACACTGATTTGCTCTGGACTTGATGTTTTCCTCCATTTCACACTCTGTGAACACCATTTTGGCTGCTGAGTTGACCACATAGAAGCATTACTGTTGCTGACGCGTGTGCATGACTATATTTCACCATTTTCACATGTACGGACACTATAAAGTTGATTTGCACAAGCGTCTCCCATGTTACAAAGTGAGTGTTTCCAGACAGAATATTTTTTGCACTTTTCACCATGTGAAAATCCCCTCCGCCATGAGGCATCTTTTTCAACATCTTTCTTCGCAAAATGTTCTACTTTGAGTTTCAGGCTTAGATTTTGACACCCGGTACATACCAACTACCATTGACGACCTCGGAGGTCCTAACTTTTTACATGAAAAAGTGAAAACTACTCACCAGGCTTAAACTGACTTTTAACTGAAACTGACTTCACCACTATGATCGTGATGTGAAATAAGCAAATCAAAATTAATTTCAGCCAATTCTGACAAGTTTCAATTTTTAGGGTTTTGCAACCTGAAATAGGGGTGCTTGAAACCATAATTTTCAATTTTTTCAAATTTTACTAGTATCTTCCCAACATCAAACTGACTCAAAATCCATACTTGATTTTCCCAAAAACTATGTTTTGACATCATTTTAACAAGGTTTAGACCATTTTAAGCAAAATGCCTTAATGAAGCAAAAAATTTGGTTTGGGTACAACAATGCTTGGTTTGGAGCTCTTGTTGTCAGCTGGCTTCTCCTTTTGATACTTCACCCTCAGAATTTGTCCTAAAAGGCTTCAAGTTTTCAACTCAAATCCTCGCCTTTGCAACCATTCACTTGTGTTATTCAAAATGGGGGTGAGCCTCTATCGAATGGAAGTATTCTCTTTTCTGGACCATTGGATAAGAGGCAAGGGCTTACTTGCTATCTCTTTTTCATCATATGCAGCATCTAAAATATCACCAAGATCTTCAAAATATTTTGGAAGATCTTCCAAGCCTAGATCATTGATTTGTTCCGCAGTAAGTCAAAAAAAATCCATTTTCCTAATATCTTCCTCATCTCTGCACTCTGCTCATATGTCTTCAAAGCGGTAAACATGACTGTGACTCTTTTTGATTTTGCTTTTCACGCCTCCATAGTCAAAATCATGTCTATATTTGTATGTCCTTATAGTCATAATTTGCATTTCTGAGGCTACTACTTTGGCTTTCTGTACACTTTGAATTGAATACCTTCCAATAGCAATTGGAAACCTAATACCTGGCTTATGAATGGCCTAGCGTTCTTTGTGCACTGTAATAAGTTGTCTGCATAACTCCATTAAAACCCACCTGTCAGAAGGATATCTTGGCAACATGCAGGGGCATCCTGTGTAACATCCTACCCTCAGGTATGTAAAAGTGGGAAATTGTAAGAAAATAATCCAAACCTATTTACAACCTTCCATGCCTCATCAAATACTCTTTTCTTTTCTAAGGATGGATCAAACATAAATAGAAAAGGTACGAAGAAAGCATCGTTCACTCTTTTGAAATGTTTGATGTTGCCTATTAAAGTGATCTGAGAATAGAACTTATACACTGGCACAAGACTCCTATTTCCTTCCATAGATAGATCTAGATATTGTGTCATCGCAGCCGCAGCATACACTAGGTATGAGGTCATATAGAACTTTAGGGTAGAATGCACATTGATAAGTTGTTAGTGAATTTCATCACTGATTTGTGCACCCCAATCAATGTGAGTCTTCTTTCTCCTGATGATCCTGATGTACTCATACATCCATTCCTAAAAAGTTGATGAAATTGGTAATCCTTTCACTCTACTTAGAAGAGTGACCATATCACAGACATCCTCTTTGAAGTCACTGCGTGGAAGACTTTTAGGCCATCTTGAAATGGTGGGCCTTGGAGTTTTTAACCATTTTGTGTTGATCAACTGCTTGGCTTCATTTTGATCCCTTTCATAAGCCTCTTGGGCACGTTGAATAGACATATTTGTATACTTTTCCATGGTTGGCACCTTGAAAACTACATCAAAGAAATTTGCATCCAATCTCATCATAATTTGTCTTGAAGAGTCTCTAACACTTTTGTCATCTCTGACAGAATGTGAGGAAACTTATAGAAAAAATTCTAGACAATGTGCCGCTACTGGAAAAGAGGCTACCCGATGTAAATTGCTATGGACAATTGCTTCCAAATCCTTCTCCAAGGGCTGCTTTTTTGTTATGTCAACAAAGTCATGCATGTCAAGATGTCCGATCTCAGTATCCTTGATCTCATCTATCTTGGATGTGACAACTGGGGGCGGGTAGACGCCTTGATATTTATACTTCATCTTGTCTTTCTTGCTTGAAGGAGATTCCTCTACTGTCATTAAACACAGCAAGAGATCACTGAAAACCTTCAGTGAATGTTTTTGAAGAATAGCTGATAGGAGTTTGAGGATAACTGCAAGGAAACAAAGATTTTTCCAACATTAGGAGATTATGTATTTACGAAAGCGTGGGAATGCGAAAAGATAGGCGAGCACTTTGAAGCGAGGAGATATGAGCAATGGAGCATGGAAAATTGAGCAAATGCAGAAGAAACGGAGTTCAAAATGCATTTTTGGAAGATTCTGAGTGTTACTGAAATTTTCAAATTTTTGTGCAAGGGTGCTGATATTTGGGAAATTCATAATATGTATTGGCACTAAAAAAGACTGCCATTACATCCTAGGAAACACTGGAAATATTTTGGTGCATAAGCGCTGAAAAAGACCACTTTTGCATGCTTGAAAATTTGGAGTCTCTTAGTGCAAAGGCGCTGAAAAACAACACTTCTACATCTTTTGGAAGAATTAATCTTTTTTTGCAAAAGTGCTAAAAATGTCTGCCATTGCATATGATAGATACTTTTGGAAGTGAAAGATCCCCAACCCAAATCTGATCTGATTTTTTGAGTTTTGTCTTTTCAAAGTCTTTGACCAATGAATAGGAAGGGTTTTGTTTTTGTTTTGTTTTGCATTTTTTCTAATTTTTTTTGTGTGTTTTTGCTGAATGTGGATTTATGCAACAATATTGCAAACTAGAAGGAAGGAAATTCCTGCTAAAACTTAAATAAATCATACAATTTAAATAGAGAGCAATAATGATGAATTTATTGGCTCAAATGTCATTGTACATACCACAAATCTGCATATAACAATCTAATATAAACTTGAACATCAAAGACAACCCCTTTTCAGCTTCTTCCCAGCTTCACAAATCTGCCCCAGGGTCTGATATGAGTTTCCAGCTAATTGAATATGAAAATCAGATCCAATAATGGGTATGAAACTCTTTGTAGCACCTAGGGTTTGAAGCCTGCGATCTTGAAATGATGCAGCAGCTGAGGTAAGGTATAAAATGAGTTGCCAAGGCCTTGAGAAGGCCTATACTGCTTATGGCTGCCCCTAATCGGTTGCAATATGCTGATATAATATTGCTGCAAACTCCAATCTGCAAAATATATATCTAAAACTCGTCCAATAAAGCCCAAATGAAGACCCAAGGTAGGCCCTCCCCAAAGGTGAACTGGGTTCTCGTCCAATCCACAATAGCCCTTGAGAGTTTCCATTCCCAAAAGGCTAAAGCAATGCTAAAACCCTTCTCCAGAGCTCAAACCTGCAAAGTGTTTTGTAAAAAAGAGAGTAGAATGCTCAAAAAAGAGCCCAACACTTTGTTTTATAACCTCCATGAGCTTTTTTAATAAAAAGCAATAAAATATTTTTCTTGAGGGTCTTTTCTCATCCAAAGAAAAGGGCCACTTTGTAAGGTGCCTCACTAATCCTGACTTGATTTTTCTGATTTCTCTACATCAAATACCTGTACCTGAATTTGCCTTGACTCACATAATTTTCTGGCTGCAACGTTCCCTCAAGATGGAGTATTTTTTTGGGTGTACAGTTTGCTTGGTTTGAAGGGGGCTCGGTTTATCACACAGTGGAAGTTTCCCTGATACCACTGTAAAATCTCTGTTCTGTGGTATAAGATTTCAGTGATTGCCTTGGTTTGATGTTCCTCGTTTTAACAAGTTAGTGTGTTTCGATGTATGCAGGTAGTGGCAAACAAAGGTTGTACATTAATGCAATGACAGAGCTAAATATAATCAGACTGCTAATACATCTCAATACAGAAATATGCTTTGATCTTCAATAACAAGGTCCCGATAGGAAACACACTAGGAAAGCAATTTACATCATAATAGGTGAACAGCAGTTTAATTTTTGATTGTCACTACACCCAGTTACAACAAGGTGTTCACTAAACAAGGATACACAGTTTTCAATCTATCACATGTAACTTTGCAAACTCAGAAAATAGTTATCAGCAATTTGTAAAATAAGGTAACTGTTTCAGTTTTGATAATAAATTTGTTACAACAGATTGAAATGCTGACAACAGTTCAACAGCAATTACTGGTCATATTGTGTCTCACAATGAGCCTTGTATGCACACTCACAGCCATGAACATATGTCAAACTCAGTATTACAATATATAAGGGTCAAGTATTGATTTCCAACCTGTAATGGTGGTGCAGACCTGGAGATGTCTTCTATATTTTGATGCAGCGCCCAGCCTCCTATGAGATGCCACGAATCAACTTCTACACATCACGTTTTTGCTTATAGAGCCTGTAGCTGGAAGCTCGAGCCAGATTTCCCCACCAAAATGAGGCGCTTCACTCAGGAGAAACCACGTCCTTCGTTATTAATCACTATTGCAGCAATACTTCCACCAGAAATAAGATGCTCAGTTGGAAGGAAGTGCGCCTGGGGTTTATTCAATGATAGACGCCTCCAATGACAAATAACGGGCCTCAGATTCGACCCACGCAAGCAGCAAAAACCCTTCACAAAGAGACGCGAAAATCTAACTGCAAACCGGTTTCTCTGTTTTCTTTTCCTTCCAAATTTCACAACACCGAGCCACCTGAAAATATTCCGTAATCTGGCTAGGACTGATCTTCCACAGCCGAAGCAAGATGCTAGGGTTCAAAAACCCGCGACCAAGAGAATGCGCTGCATATGTTTATCCAAAAGTTCAAAGGTTGAAAAGTGCGAATGAAATCCCAAAGCTCCTCTTTTTTATTCTTTCACTCCTTTAGCAAAGACCCGATAAAACAACCCTTCATCTCATTCGCTCAACAAAATAAATAAGTGACTTTTGTAAAGACTTTGAATTAATATTTCCACAAGGCCCCCCCCCTTATAAAAAATTATAAAGTCACTTAAAGCGATTTAATTAATTATTTAATATCGCCTTTAGAGAATAACTTTTGAACTTAGGCAATAATTAAACAATTAAATAAATGACTCCCTAAATTCGTCAATTACCTTCGGGAGTAAAAAGGCAATGAGGTATTCTGAGTAGCTAGCTGGAAGGGGACATTACAGTCCTCCCTTCCCGAAATTGCTTGTCCTCAAGCAATTGCAGACTCGGGTGTTGTAGAATCATCTCACTCTCCCATGTGGCATCCTCTGCTGGTAAGTCTTTCCACCTCACCAAATACTCCTTCACCACTCTGTTCCTCAACCTCCTCTCTCGAGTGTCTACAATCTCCTCAGGGACTAAGCCCAAATGTCCCTCCTCATCCAATGGTGGAAGCTCTGAAGAAGAAGTAACCTGCTGACCCAGTGCCTTCTTAAGACATGAAACATGAAAGACATTGTGAATCTTGCTGCTTTCTGGCAGCTCCAACTCGTATGCTACCTCTCCAACCCTCCTGATAATCCTGTAAGGCCCATAGAATCTAGGCTTGAGCTTCTCGGCTCCGCTCTTCTTGAGAGAAGACTATCTATACGGTTGCAAGCGAAGGTATACTAAATCACCAACTTCGAAACTACGCTCAACCGTGTGTCTATCAGCATATGTCTTTTGCTGATTTTGTGCCACCTGTAGGTTATTCTTGAGTGCCCTCAAGATATCCTGACTCTCCTGAATCCAATCCTTGGCTTTGGGAGCCCTGCTCTCACCAAAAGCCATCTCCGTGAATGAAGGTGCATCATAACCGTACAAGGCTCTGAAAGGACTCATCCCAATGGAAATATGATGAGTGGTATTATAACAATACTCCCCCAAGTGCAACCACTTAATCCACGCCCGCTGTTGTCCTGCAATGTAGTTGCGCAAGTACCCCTCAATCCATTTGTTTACAATTTCTGTCTGTCCATCTGTCTGAGGGTGATAACTCGTGCTCGGAGTCAACTCAGTACCTGCCAACCTAAACAACTCCTGCCAAAATGCACTCATGAATCTACTATCCCTATCACTGACTATGTTCCGGGGCAGTCCATGCAATCGAAAGATCTCCCTGAAAAATAACTCAGCTACCTGTGGTGCCCTGTACTCAGTCGGAATAGCAAAGAAGTGAGCGTACTTCGTCAACCGATCCACCACCACAAAGATACTATCTCTCCCGTGCACCTTAGGTAGACCTGTGATGAAGTCCATAGAAATGCTCTCCCATTTCTGCTCTGGAATAGGCAATGGCTGAAGTAATCCTGCCGGATGTGTATGCTCTGACTTGTTCTGCTGACAAGTCACACACTCCCTAACGTGTCTCAATACATCATCTTTGAGGCCCTTCCATGTGAACCTCTCTCTGACCTGTCTATAAGTTTTGAAATAGCCCTGATGGCCTGCTAAGGGGGTGTCATGAGAAGCCTGCAATATCTTCTCCTTCAATCTAGACTCGGGCACCAAGTAGATCCTATCCTTGTAGTAGATCACATCATCCACCACCCTGTACCTGTCGTCCTAAATCAACCCATCCAACAACTCACAAGCAAACTTATTCTTGGAGTACTCTACCAACAAAAGGGATTTCCAATCTGCGGAAATATCTGAAAGTGAGCAAGCTGAAGGTCTCCTAGAGAGGGCATCTGCCACAACATTCTTCTTTCCCTTCACGTACTCTATATCAAAATCATAGGCCTGAATCCTGCTAACCCACTTCTGCTGCCTCTCATTCAAATCCTTCTGCTCCAAGAAGTATCTGAGACTGTTGTGGTCGGTCCTCACCACAAACTTCCCTCCAACTAAATACTGTCTGAATTTCGCCAAAGCATGCATAATGGCGAGCATCTCCTTATCATAAATGGAGTATAGTCGCTCTGGTCCCCTCAACTTACGGCTCTCAAAAGCTATGGGGTGTCTGTTTTGCATCAACACTGCTCCTATACCCTCACCTGACGCATCACACTCCAAAACAAACGGCTGTGTGAAATCTGGAAGCGCCAATACTGGACAACTACTCATCACCTCCTTGAGCTTATCAAAAGCTCGTTGAGCCTCCTCTAACCAACTGAATGCACCTTTCTTTGTCAAATCTGTCAAAGGTGCCCCCAACTGTGAAAATCCCCTCACAAACCGCCTATAGTAACTGCACAATCCAAAGAAGCCTCGTAACTCTGTGAGTGTCCTAGGTGGTGGCCAATCAAGTATCGCCCGTAT
>VDFB02386960.1:0-14466 GCA_007258455.2 Sequoia sempervirens
AAGGTCTATGGCGACTCACAGTTGATCATAAATCAGGTCAATAATGAATATCAGACAAAGGATGACAAGCTAACCCCATACAAGAAATTGGTGGAGACTCTAGAGGAATCCTTCATCGACATAACATTTGAGCAAATTCCAAGAACCAACAATAGAGCAGCTGACGCCATGGCTACAATTGGGTCTCTATTAGACATCCCTCATAATGTACTGAAATATGAATTTCTAATTGAGTAGATTCTCGTTCCCACATTCGAGGTACTAGAATCAGAATATGTGTGTGAAATTGTTGGTCCTGCCGATCCTTGGTATCATGACATCTATACATATCTTCGAATAGGAGTCTTACCTGCTGACCTACCATCAAGCCTAAAATGAACCTTTATCAAAAAAGCATCCAGATTTGTCATCCTAGGTGATACCTTATACCGTAGAAGCATAGAGGGTACTATACTTCACTGTCTAAATACTAAGGAGGCATTAACTGCTCTAACCGAGGTTCACAACAATATATGTGGCTCACACTCGAGTGGGATGACCATCGCCAAGAAACTGCTGAGGCTGGGGTATTACTAGCCCACGATGGAGCGAGAAGCACATGATCATGCTAAAAGGTGTTTACAATGTCAGCAGCATGGGGATCTCATCCATGCTCCAGCTCAAGAGCTTCACTCGATTATCACACCATGGCCTTTCTCACAATGGGGACTCGACCTCATTAGGAAAATCTCACCCACCTCATCCAATGGCCACAAATTCATTATAACTACAACTGAGTACTTCACAAAGTGGGTGGAAGCCATACCCATGACCTATGTCACTGGAAAGTAGATCTCAAAATTCATCTTAAACTATCTCATCTATCATTATGGTGTCCCACAAGCCATTATCTCAGATAATGGGACACCCTTCAAGAACCAGGAGGTTCACGACTTGTGTGAGAAATTCAAAATCCAGCACCACTTTTCCACCTTGTATTATCCCAAGGAAATGGCCAAGCAGAAGCCACGAATAAAACCATCCTCAAAATCCTTAAGAAAATAGTCAATGATGTAGGTCGTGACTAGCACTTGCAGCTTAATCCTGCCCTCTGGGCTTATCGAACCAGCATCCGCACACCCACTGGCGCCACCCCATTCTCCTTGGTCTATGGATCAGAAGTCGTACTCCCCATTGAGATCAAGCTCCCATCCCTCAGAATATCACTGCAAAATCTCATCACTGATGAAGAATATCGGGTCTCAAGATTCATGAAATTTGGGTTAGTGGATGAGAGAAGGATCGAGAAGCTTTGAATCATTTGCAAGTCTATCAAAATAGACTCAAACGAAGCTACAACAAGAGGATTAGAAATAGGACTTTCCAAGTTGGAGAACTAGTCTTAAAAGAAAATAAGAAGAATGTCCCAAATCCCAGCAGCAAAGGCAAGTTCAAACCCAATGGGTTAGGGCCTTTCATCGTCACAGCAAGCTACAAATCAAGGGCATATGGGCTCAGCACAGAAGGGAACCTCTGCGGGGCCCCATGAAGATAGCTCCATCAAAAGTTTTATGCCCTAATTCTTCAAGGTATAAAACCAAAATCAAAAATTAAGAAAGATCACGAAAAATGGTTATGATTGAAAACACGGCAAGCAGTCTTGGTAACAACAAAAAAATCAAAAAAGCAAAAATCCAAAAAATCGAGAAAAGGATCAAACCATTTGTCCTCTAGTGAAAACTACTTCTGTGGCACTTTGGGCAAGTACCTCGGTGAAAACCTGGCAAACAGGCACCTTGTGTAAATAAGCACTTTCCATCCACCAGGATCTTTATGGCTCGATCTACATTATCCATCCATTTCGCATCCATCTCATCCATATCTCCATCCATCACTCATCCGCTCACATCCGCACCATAGCTTGGTCCTGTGTTCTTATCATGATCCCTCCTAGTACTACTCGGCCCATTCTCAAGGTCAGTTTGTCCTGCCTTTATCGGAGTAGTCTATTGCATCACACTGGGGGCACATTCTCATCGGATTCGATTACCGTGTATGGTCTTAAAGTCCTCAAAATCGAGAGAAAATCCAAAACATCAAAAAATCGGAAAAGTCCAAAAGGTGAAAATCCCGATCCGAAACATCATAAAATGGAAAATCCAAAACATCAGGAAAATGGAAAATCCGAAGAAACGTTGAAAAATCAAAAATCAAAACATCGGTCGAAGGAAAATCAAAAACATTCAAAATATATCAAAATCAAAAAGCGAGGTCAAAAGTCTTTCAAAAGCCAAAAGAAACCGGTGAGTGCTTGTCGGAAACTCGATAGATCTCTAAGTTGAAGATACGCCAGGCAGAAGTTGGTCTTTGATCATCTGAAGAGCTTGGTACGGTTAGTCCTATAAGTTGTCATAATAAAGCTTGACATCTCATCGTATATCTTCATGCGTAGAATTGGTCAAGTTGTGGTCAGAACCTCACGATGGTCTCTATGTGTATAAGTAGGCAAGGCTAATATGTTGATAAGCCCCCGAGGCCCCTAGGATAGGTCTTTAGGTTAGTCTCTTGGTCAAAATCTCAGAAAATCCCAAAAAGATTGGAAAATTGAAAATCAAAACATTTGAAAACCTCAAAAAATATCAAAAATAGCCTCAAAACATTGCAAAACTCCAAAAACATCCAAATATTTGAAAAAATCCATCCGCCTCATCTCGTTTGCACCCGCAATAAACACCATTCATAATAAAATGATCGTCACCCTCAACCTTTGGTGAAACAATTAGAAACAAGTCTACCAGGTTAAAAGTAAATCTCAAAAGCATCAAGTCTCAAGTCTCAGTTAGTACGTAAACAAGTTGGTCAAGTCTTTGTGTCGATAGTCCATCATCCAAACAATCCTATATCAATCATCTGATAACATCATGTCGTAGGATGAATCCTTCCTACAAGGGGCATTATTTATCAGAAAGAACATTTTGGATAAATGAAATGAGGTGCTGCCATCCACTAACATGTCTTAGGATGTATCCTTCCTACAATGGGCATTATCTTTTGGCAATAATTTTTGGTTCTTATCCTTAAAAACACATTCCCTTTTGGTTAGCGGTATTGAAGAACATCAACTTGTTTGTGTACTTGGTCATTTTTCTTTTGACTTATCTTATTGCGCTCATTCCAAGGACCTCTCAATGATATCCGAACGAAGGATTTAGAGAGATAGGAATGGGGCAATGATCATTATCTTTTTCCGATGTGCTTGTTGGACGTTCTTGTAAAATAACTTGGCGAATACTTGCTGTTAGATATGTATGGAGGATGTTTAGATAGCTTGTTGACTATTGCATTGATTGGTTATACCTTTCCATGCTTTGGTCCAAGATATTTGGAGACTTCTAAAGTGCATCCTAGTAAGGTTTCCATATGTCAGGTGTGAACAAGAATACTCCTATCTATTTGTCGAGTCAAAGTCCATCACACTAAGTACAACGCCATCCTGGTCCTTTATACCTTGATGCATCGTGCTTAGGTGTGTTATCAAACATAAAGTAAGTGACCCTTTGAAAATCCCAATCCTTGATAAGCAAATCATCCATCTATCATCATCATTTCTTATCACCATTTCTCATCATCACCTCTCATAATCATGGACTTGTTGGATCCTCTTGTCATATCTGATTTTCACACTAACATCATGCATCCATCATGCATCCATCATGCATCCATCCTACATCTACAAACCGTCAGCATACCACATATCATCCATATCATACATCATAGGAAACATCGATCATTTCACATGCATTGCATAATCGTCATCATAATATAGATTTGTTAGTCTAATCATTTCATAAATCATCCATTGCATAATCACAGCATATCACATCATTCACATCATCAATCTCATCCATCTCATATCATATCATTATTTAAGTTGTTTACGATAATATAGATTTGTTATTCTAAGCATCTTAAAATCATCGCATTTGCATTGTCATTCATAACCATCCATTTTGAACCTCTTTATCGCGAGATCAACCCTCAAATTAAATCTTTCCGCTCGATCTCTCTAGGGGGCAATGTACTAGTGTACTTCTTTCTGCTGGGGCATCTGAAAAATCATGAAATTTTTAAATTTCGATCGCGGAAAGTTTATTATTTGAACCAACACAACAAGTACATTGCTTCAAAGAGGGGAAAAATGTAGACACGTCAAATTAACATTATGAATATTCATCCGCTCAGTAAATTGATTAAATGCAACAAATCCATTTATCGGGTAAATCAGGTCAATCCAAAGGTTTAATCAAATAATATCATTTCATCTCTCATAAATCATTTCAACCTTCATCTTGCATCATCTCCATTTAATTAAATAAATCAGGACTTTATTTAAATCAAATCCTAAATCATATTCCATCATTTTCTAATTCAAATAAATCAAAAATCAAAGTCCTAAAGGTCAAACTCACCTAATCAGCATTAAATCAGCATAATCATCATCTATTTAATCTAACCCTGATTAAATGTTAATCCCATCCCACTTGCATTCTCTAGATATCTCCACTTGCACAATAAATCAATTTTATTGATTTATTAAAAAGCCTCATTTTCCCTCAACATGACAAGTCAAACATGGCATTTATTGCTCTTTTTTCTTGTCCCCCTCTCTAACTTTATTGCAAGTTTGAATTCAAATTCTCCCTCTCATGGGCACTCTTCCCAAATCTTGCACAACCATTGACCATTCACCACTTGACAAGTGTCATCTTCTCATTGGAGGATCTTTAGTCTCACATTCACCATCTTGGCCAAATTTCTCATCAACAAAATCTATAAAAGAAGGCTTAATCCTCATTCATAAGATCCACAATTTTATGCAAGGTTACTCTCTTCATTTGAGATTTGATCTTGTCCATTTCACTCCATCATCTCCATTTGCATTTTATCATCTTGAGCTTTGATCAAGGATTGGGAAAGGGTCACTAGCACATGTGACACCAATCCACTATGGAATAGGTGACTTGTTATTGCTTTCATAATGCTTTAGTTTTTATTTGGTCATGTATGGCATTTGGAAGTCTTCACAAAGTATTTCATAGAGGTATTTTGATAGAGTTTGCAAGGCACTAACCCATTGTTTGAAGTTTAGTTTTTGTAGATTTTAATGGATGCCTACACTTTTAAATAGTGGATTTTAGAAATGCCTATTGAAACTCAGTTTGTATAATCTGGGTATTGAAAAAAATTATATATTTGGAAACTAGACTCTGAGTACTACATTTTATGAATAGTGACTTTTTTGAAGATTCCATCTCTAAGTGCTTCAAATTTTAATGTCAAATGTGTCAAATGCTGAAAATAAGGGAAAACACTTCCACTTTTTGGCCAAAAATTTGACTCAACTTCTTACCAGCACCCACAACCCAAGATCCACTATGATTGTCCTATCACAGAATGACGTGAGTCTTGAACTTTGTATCACTACAATATTAGCAATAGGACACCAAATACTCATGCAAGGGATTATAAATGCAAAATGAATGCAAATGAAATATAAGCCAAGAACATTGAAATAACTAATTTTTTTTTGTAAACTTAAACAAAAGGGTAACAATGGAAAACAAGATCTCGAAAATAATATTTTAAATGCCAAAAAATGTAGTGCACAATCTACACTGGGATTGATTCATCCAGAGGGGAATACAAGTCCTCGTAATATTTTTTTTCAAATTTTTCAAAAAAATTCAATTGATTTTAATGTTTTTCATGTTGTATGATCTATAACCTAAGTGAAAATATATATTTTGTATGAATTCCAATGATTTGAGATGCAAAAATGCAAGCTATATGAGCTTTCCCTAGTGCAAAATTAGAAACCCTGTGATGCCAATTAACTGATTTAAATTCTAATGTAATATTAATGCAATCAAGATCTAGGATGATGATGCACTCCAAATAAGAATTATGATGTTCTAAATGAGGGTTCACAAAAATGAAAGGTTGAATTTTTTTTGGTTTCTAAGGTTTAGGACCTAGAATAACAATCTTCACTATCTCCTAATCAAGAACATACCTTAGAGATCTCAATGCAAAGGAGAAAGAGATCCTGCAATAGGACTATACTAGGGGTTGAATGTAAACTAATGAGGGGTTAACCACAAAGTTAAGACTTGGAAAGAAAAATAAAATGAAAAATGAAATGCTTAAACCTAGTTTGATGCAAATACTAACTAAATGACCTTCAAAAGTATGTAAAATAAAATTGAAAGGTACAAGATGAATTGTGGGCACCTATAAATCTAAAGATGACCCAAAGGAGGTCTTAAATGCTATAAATTTTGACTTTAATGTTGAGTGGGACTCATACACCAAGCTAGGGTAATCAGTCCTAGATCTGAGTTTTTGTACAAAAATATGAATCTGGCAAATGGGTATCTGAATCTATAAAAGTTTAGATTTTTACCTAAACTAGGACTCATTCTCCAGAAGTGGCAAAATAGTCTAGTTAGGGTTTTCTAAAAATTTAGGGTCTAAATCTAGTCTTTAAGGTTTGATTTATGCTTCCCAACTGATATATGGATCTGAAACCCTAATTCTAACTTTATAGAAGTTCTCCAAGTATCTCCAATACAAGGTGACAACTTTGACAACTTTAGACACTTTTAAAAATTTCTCCAAAATTTCTCCTCAATGTGTCTTCAATCTAAACCTTCTAATCACACACTAAATAGGGAAAAATGTTGTTTTGTTAGTGGATAGGGGTTTGTCTTGGTGAAAGCCCATTTTGGTAATCAAACCTTACAATGAAATGAAACAAGAATGGAGAATGATTAATGAACAAAATATGATGTTACAACTCACCAAACCTGGCAATGAAGTGTTTCAAACATGTATGAGATGGATCCAATGGATGTAGATCTTGAATCTTGCTTGGATATGATATATCTTGAATGTAATGCTAGCTTGAATCATAAAATACTACATCAAAATTGTTAGCTAAAAAACAAACATGATGCATGAAGACTTTGACATCATGCTTGATGCATGAATAAAGCTCTAAAATGCTTGATAATCTACTCTTGAAGAATCTTGATTTTTTTTGTAGAAACTTGAATGCTCTTGTGAACTCAAACTTGCTATAAGAATTCTCATTCAATATGGTAGGTGTAAAATGAGTGAAATAAACTTGTATTTATACTTAATTATGGAAGAATTCCAAAAATTACAACATTGCAAGCTGACATCAGATCTAGGATGATGAAATCCTGCTAAAAATTTGAATTAATTTTAATTTTGGGCTACATGGGAATGATTCATCCAAGGTGGCATATGAGTCCCATAAGGCATAATTTATGGGACCAAATTTGAAAATACTTAGTAAGGTGTGAAATCAAGTTTGGGACCCAAAAAATTTGGTGAGACTCATTCACCTAGGGTGGTGAGTGAGTCAGACTGACTCACTAAATATAGGCCACATAATCTAAAAATACATGGATTATGATTGTATGTTAATTTTTTTCTAGATCATCCTCGAAAAGATGAATTAAATAAGGCTTGTAGATAGAAAATAATTCCAATTAAAGCATAAAGAATCCCAATTATTAATGAAAACCCTAGAAAAGTGTTAAAGTGTGTTACAACACTTTACAACACTCCAAATAAGGTAGGATTATGTTTATTTAATTGAAAAGGGCCCAAGACCTAATGCAAGTGTGTTAATCATAGTAAAACACTAAGTCATGGCATCATTGCTCAATTTTACAAGGAGGTCCCAAACAAGTGTGAAATGATATTGTCGATATTTTTTGACACTACAAATGTATTATAAATATTCTTCATTTGTAGGAAACCCTTCAATTTCTCACGGATTTTATCACTATTGAAAGTGGTAAAATCAATCTTGTTATAAAAAATATCCAAAACAAACTTAACCATCTAAAAATAAAAGTCCTTGGCATGAGGGTATCCAAATACTCTTCTTAGGAATGTTATTAGGTCCTTAGTGCACTCTCAGAATTCACTTCTATGTTGTACTTAGGCCATATTAAGATAAAATATTCATGGATTAAGAAGAAATTAATTGTTAGTGAGGTTAAGATTGCTTTCTTCATGATCCTCAAAATACATTACTACCTTTTTCATATCTATAGCCTCATATTGTAGGGAGGCAGGGATTCTCAACACTCTTTCTATAATGTCAAAAGTTAAATCAAGTACCACTTCTCCTGATGATCGAAGAATCCTTGTATTGTTAGTGTAATTAATATTTAATTACACATTTGCATAAGTTTACTTAGGTGTATTTAATTCCTAAGTTTTAGGTTCTAATATTTATCTTTTGCGCTATCTTGTTGCTCAAGATAAGATTAGGTTTTTGCATCTTTGCTTTTATAAAGAAAATCATTATCATGTAATTATTGAATTCCTGAATAATATTATGTTGCACATCTTTTTGTAATAGCTTCTGCTTTATCTATTTTTCTCTTCTGTGGAAGGATATTCTAGTTTGCAAATCTGATCTTGGTTTCTAACATGGTATCAGAGCCTTGATTTGCAACCCCTTCTTAGTTTTTTGAGAAAATCATTGCAGGGTTCATTCGGGATTCCTCGAGGGTATCATTCCTTGAGTTCATTCATGAGGCGTTTTGGATCAGATCAGGCTTCACCATTGGATTCAGAGTGCTAGAAAAAGTCAATATTGACTTTTATTTTTTGTAGATTTTGGCCATCATTTGCCATATCAGTAAGGGTTTCAGGTTCAGAGATTTTTTGCAAGTTTTGAAGATACCCAAATTTTTGGAGTATTTTGGGCACAAACGGAGGTCACCATCCTATCCAAAGAGGCCAAAAACCTAAAGATCGATTATAAAATCACTTATATTCAGCATCAGCTATTTCTGAGGCAAAAAAATAAAATTGTCTATATGGTCGTGTACGCGGATCGAGGTACTCAAAAATTTTGTTAAAATTTTTTGTTTTTTTATGGAAGAAATTTTTCAAAAAAAATCATTGTAAACACAAAGCTTTAAAAAAAAATATTTAAAATCTTTACAAAGTTTTTTTGTTTTTAAAAACAAAGTCAAAAAGAAAGGGGTACGTACCCTATACAGGTACTAGCCTGCACAAACCTGTGCAGGCGTACCTTCCCATTGCCCTTTTTTTATGTTTTTTTTAAAACAAAAAATCAAAGTCTTTTTTTTTTATGTTTTTTTTTTAAAAGAATCAAATCTTTCTAATGTTTTAAAAAAAAAAAAACATTGTTTTTTTAAGTCCAATTGTGCAAATCCACCAACGGCCATTTGATTGTAAAATTTAGGCTTGGATTTTGTTGCAACGGCCGTACGACTGTCAAATTTAATGGCTCACTAGTTTTTTCCCCTTCTCAAGCAATTTTCATGAAATCGGGTGTATTTTTTGCATACAGTATCCTTTTTTCACAAATGAAATGTCGTTAGAAAGCTGATTCTAATGTTGATTCAGTGGTGCTAAGTTTTTTTACCAGATCTTGCTCCATATTTATTTTTCATGCCTTTGAATTCAGATGTTTAGATTTTGCTTTGGAGGACATATCTTTTGACTCGGTAATCCTGTTTTCGTCATTTTCGCAGCATCAAAAAGCTAATTATGTCCTCTACATAGATTTGACATCAATTTTTATATTATGTTTATGCATGTTTGTATGCTCTCCTTTTATAATCATCGGGTTATTTTAATAAATGAAATATGATAAAGTTCCATTCAGGGGGGGTTTCTTGCATAATAAATTTGATTAGAGTGTGCATGCACTTTGATTTCCATATCCATTGTGTTTTGATGGCAAGTCGTATGGGTTATCTGGTCTCCTAGTTTTTTTTGGCCAGATTCTTTTGCTATAGCTTGACACATATCAGATTCACATTCGGTTCACACTTTAGATTGAGAGCCTATGGTTAATGATCCACATTAGATCCATCTTAGTTTGAGGGCCATTTTTTTATGGTTAATTTTCTAGAGTCTCCATGGTACTCCTTCCCATGGAAGAGTTTTAGTCATAGTTTGGCATCAACATCATGATACACGGCTTCTAGATTCTGTCATCATCTCATCTACTGTTGCTTCATAGATTCCAGGGTTGTTCCAGTTTGTGATTTTTATAGTGTTCCATGGCATCGGGTCTGCTATTGCTTTATCATGATTCCTTAAGTCAATCAGTGACTATCATCTGGTTTCAGTAGTAAATAGAAGTATCTTTCCTTGCTTGCCAGTTTCAAGTTCCAGTGTTACTCCACAATGTTCTTCTAGTGCTTCTCTGCAACAGTCATCTCATTGTAGGGGGGTTTTGTCCCATTGGGTTTTCCTTCTCTACCTCATCTTTACATTTATACATGAGTACCTGATCAGGCCTTGTTGTTGGGACTCATCTTTGCATAATAATTTTGCTTCTCCCTAAGTTGCACTTATGGGGGTGTGTTGGTGTAATTAATATTTTATTACACATTTTCATAAGTTTACTTAGGCATATTTAATTCCTAGGTTTTAGGTTCTTATCTTTATCTTTTGAGCTATCTTTTTGCTCAAGATAAGATTAGGTTTTTGCATCTTTGCTTTTATAAATAAAATCATTATCACGTAATTATTAAATTCCTATATAATATTATGTTGCACATCGTTTTGCAATAGCTTCTTCTTTATCTATTTTTCTCTTCTGTGGAAGGATATTCTGGTTTGCAAATCTGATCTTGGTTTCTAACAAATATGCCTCTGATCAAAATAATGTGCACATGTACACTACATCTAGAAATTGTATAGTTACTAGGAAGGCAACTATTTCCACCAATCTTGACTTAGCTAATGAGGTGGTTGGACATTTTAGTTAGAGTTATCATACATTAGCTCATTATTAATTAATATTTAATTGATTACTAGTCTAATTTATTCTCTTGCACTTAAGCTAAACTAAGGAGTGTTTTATGCTTTATTAATTGAGTTAATATTAGATCATTATGTCTCATCTCATGTGATGTTGCCACTTGTCATGTTATGATCCATTTCTCATTTAGGTCTTTGCTCTTATAAGTATTCAACCCTCATTGTAAATATCTCATGGAGAATATCTGGAGCATTCATATCTTCTTGAAAGTCTCTTGCTTATGAAGCTTTTTCTTGTTGAAGAATATTGCATATATTGTTTGTAGATCTCTTGTGTAGAAGGTGTATTTGTTTGTTGTTTGATCATGTGGCTCATGGTTTTGTGCTTGTTACACAATTATAACATGGTATTAGAACATGGATTCAACAAACCCCTTCTCAATTTATCAAGTTTTTTTCTTCAATAAGGGTTGCAGGCTTCAAATCTGAATTTCTTTTGATTTCTTTGCAAATTTTGGAGTTGGGTGTTTCTCAGTGCATTTTGCAGCAAAAAAGACCTCACCATTAGATTCAAAGCTATTGAAAAAGTCATATTTGGTTTTTTTTTCCTAATTTCAATTCTGGATGCTAGATCTACAAAGTTTTGAAGTTGTTGCTATTTTTCTGGATCCAAAGGGTAGCTATATTTTTGCCTCATTTTGGCACAAAACAGGCATTGCCATTGTGCTAAAAAGGCCCAAAAACCTTAAGATCACCCATCAAATTGTCAAATTTGGTGAAGTTGGCATTTGAGGAAAAAAAAAATTGCCAAGGAAGCCATATGGCCTCCCCGACACAAAAAATCGAGGTGAAAATAAAAATTATATATTTCATATTTTTTCCTGTGAAATTTTTTCCAAAAAAATAAAATCTGCCTCCTAAAAATCCTCTTTAGGCTAACCATAGTTTTTTTAATACGGAAAAATTTTCTTTAAAAAATGGTAGCACTAGGTAACGCTTAATCACAATGGAAGAGGGGAGGCCCTTGGGTATTCTCTCATGGTGGTACTAAGGTACCACTAATCTACCATCAGTAAGATGATGCCCCCTCAAGCTCATTATCCTAACAGTTGGCAACATTTTTTAAATGTTTTTAATAAATTTTTAGGGTATGTGTAGGATCAAGTGATAGCCAAAAAAGTGGCTATATGATGGGTATGTAGGTATGGTGGCTGATGACTTTTTTAACCAAAATTGATGAAACAAAGCAAGTTTCAGCCAGACTGTCCTTCCATGCAATTCAATATAAATTGGTGCCTTTCTTTGAATTTAATAAATAATTATTATTCATTTCTATTTAAATTACAACTAAAAGAATCTGACGAAAATGATTGAAAACATTTATAGTTTAAATGGTATCATACTTGTTTGAATCCAAAACACGTATTACATTTATGCATGCCTACAAATCAGAGGATTAAAAGGAATTTTGAAGTTTTGTTCTAAAGCTAAGGCGGTCAGTATACAAGATTTTATATTTTTAAAATTTGTAATAAAAATCATATAATTAATTAATTCATTTAAAAATAAAAGGAAAAATATGCATTACATCAGACATGAGTCCTATTTATATCTAAAATCTTTTTAAAAAAAATATTATGATTTTATTGTGGTTAGGATGGTTAGACAAACACCTACTTATTTTTTCCCTAAAATTTAAGTTCTACTACATTGAAATTTCAAATTTTCACCAAATAGATTTAAAAAAAAAAAACTTAGTAATTTAGAACTACATTCAATTTTCTACATATTCTATTCTTATATTTTTTTGAAATAATATAGGTAACTTTTTCAAATTTTAACGTCAAGTTTCCTAACTCTTTTTTTTTAATTTTTTGCCACTTAAGGGTTTGTTTTTTCCATGATGATCCTGCACATACCGTTTATATATATATATATATTAAAAAATAATATATTATGTTTTTAATAGGTTTTTTTTAAAAAAATATTTAAAGGTTTTTTATTCTTTTTTAATTTTTACAAAAAAAGAGAAGAAATTAAAGATCATGCAAAGTTTTTTTTCAAATATTCTTTTGTAAATAATGTTGCATGCATTGCAATTGGAGAACTTTTTTCCAGCACCTCTAAAATTGGCGGACCCCTATTTTTGGTTGTTTTTTGTCCAATTTGGTGAAGATCATTTTCTTCCCTTCCTAGCCCCTCTCTATTAGGCTTTTCAATTTTCCACCCAATATTTCAGAGTCCATATCTCAGCCATACAATGGGCTTTTTCAGTGCAACATTTTTTGAAATGGGGTGGAATTTTCTACTCTTCGCAATGGTGCAGGTATTTTCCAGTTTGGACTTCTATTTTTTTCTAGAATTTTGTTTTCTCAGTGTTGTTGCTATTTATTTTTCATTTTGGAGACTTCAACATGCCATATCTTCTACATTCAGACACATTTTTGGGTGCCATTTTTTTGAAAGTGCGTGTTTTTTTGTGTACTTCATCATGGTGCTACCAATTTCCTCTTTTTCTATCAGAGAACTATATTTTCAACATGTCATCCTTTTTGGACCTTATGCAATCACATTAAATGTATTTATGATTTTGAAAACTCGCTAAGATAAAGTTCCTTTGTATTGCACCTGTATTATGGGATCTTGTATATCACTTTGTGTATTATTGTACTCGCACTATGATATAAAGTGCCATGGGGGTTGAAGTTTTCCTTTTTTTTTTTCTTTCATACCTTTCTGATATGTTTGTGCCTTGGTTTGCACATCCTTTATATCTACTTGTAATTTCATATTTGCACATTCAGATGCTCTTGATTCTTTATCATGCACTACATTCAGGAATTCAATTTTAGTGTACTTGCCATAACTCTCCATTGTCAGCATTATGGGGGGGTTTCTATTATTAGTGCTAATTGTTCCTTGGTTTCACAGTGGAGTGAGCTATGTATATAGTATTTTTTCCTATGTACTAGGCAAATGCAATGGCTAGTTACCCATGAATTTTAGTGAAATGGATCACCTATCATATGGACACTCTTGCATTCCTAATTATAGAGGCAACCTTCCATTTTCACTTGATTAGTTCTTCAGACTATTAGTACTTGTGCCATCTGTATCTTTAAGATCTTGATGGTTTCCTTAGATTTCCATCAGATTCGAGTAGTGCCATTGGTGGTGCTCATATAGATTCTTGTCTTCTTGATCCTGATCATCATATGTTTTAGAGGAGGTTCTTCTTTCAACATTTCAACAGTCATTTTACGATAGTGTTTTCAGCTTCTTCATGCTTCAGTGGTGTTTTTTTGTTGCTATCTTTTGGGGAAACCTTGTATTTTTTGGAGGCTTCTTTAGTCCTTCACTTGGCTTTCATCTTTTCTTGGAGTGGATTTTTTCCCACAAGGTTTAGTCTATTTCTCCACATTATAAAGATCTTTTGTTTGTACATGGGTACCCTACATGGCCTTGTTTATTAGGACCTGTCATGCATTTTTTTTAGGGTTTTTAGCTACTCCCTAAGTTCATCTTAAGGAATTATGTTAGACTTATCATACATTAGCTAATAATTAATTAATATTTAATTGATTACTAGTCTAATTTATTCTCGTGCACTTCAGATAAACTAAGGAGTGTTTTATGCTT